>JAHZND010005793.1:0-11285 GCA_027744115.1 Acrocyrtus sp. NNG-2020
TGTAGTGCCTACTTCACAAATATAAAAATATTTTGATACAAATTAATAACATTTTACTTCAAGTTCTCAGTATAAGGACTGCTTATAAGTTTCGTGTAACTTCAAGAAAAATAAGAAAAAGTCTTTTCCCTACCTATTTACTTCAAAGCTGATTTTTAGCAGCAGTTTGCGCCTTTTATTTCAGAAAATGAAAGCTAAATCTCATCTTTCCAGTTTTAACAATGTGTCCTTAGTTGTTAATGCCAGGGAAGATGTTGAAGTCTAGTCGAGTCCTCTTTTGTGAGGAACATACAATATTTTACCTAACTGGAACTAGGGACTTGAAGGAATACATAAGGGCTCCTTTCTAATAAAAACATGTAAGCTGTAATGGGAAAGTGAGTGTGATGTTTCTGTAGTTAGATGCTTCTTAACTCCCAATCTTTTTGCTCCAATTTGTCGATCTCGATTAGGCATTTGACATGCATGCGGTATGTCTTGTCTATTTAGGCTTGTGCTTTTGTGCTGCTCTTGTTCCTCCCACTCAAAATTGAGAAAAATGCTTTGAATTACCTAAAAGTGGGTGGGTAGGTATTATGCATGTACCTTATTTGCGTATTAAAACTGAATATAGCGGATAACGAATTCTCCGTAATCGCTAGGTTTCTGTTTATATGTAGATGGGATGGGCAAAAAAATAACCCACCACATCATCTTGATTTCTCTCCCAAAAAATGGTAGGAGAGAGCCACCCTTTCCATCTCAGCTTCATTTTCCTACTAATGCAATATTACATCCTGTTCTCGTTGTCGTTCCAGCCCTATTGCTCTTGTCGCTCCATTATTCTACCGTCACCATCTATTAAAATCCCAACATTCTTCCCACTTCCCACCGTCTAAGTATAAAAGAGGAAAGGGCCAGAGGCGAAAACTTCAGTTGGTTTTAACAAACTCTTCAAGTCAATTTGTCTCTCACCTAAACAGCTCCACACGCAAAAAGAATCGCAACCCACAAAACTGCAGACATACAAAGGAATAGTGGCACTCAGCAACTGGAAGTTTCCCTTTTATCTGTTCAACCCTTTGTAAGTTTTGCATTAAAACTGTTCGCCTGCTGCATACATTTTTGACTTAATATTTTCACCTTTCTCTGGTCCCACCGTCCCATCCAACTCATTATAGGAAGTTGCCTCTGCGTAAGTGATTTTGAAATATTTTACAGTTTCTTGCACTTAACATTGAATTCAAATGTAGAACTCTGCCTCCCTTCTCGTCAAAAGCTAGATGAAAAGTTAATTTGAAATTTCGGTAGCCGAAAAACTCATATTCCCCCTGAAATTAGCATTTTTCCTTCTGGATAGATACTTTCACTTTTAATCTGTTTTAAGGTACTTTACCATTGCTTTTGCTTCATCTCTTATGCTGGCTTTCATACTTTTAAAAAACGCATCCGCAAAATGTGTGTTCAATCTTCACAGGAAAACCATTGAAAGGAAATAACTTATCGACAAGCTGTACTTATCATTAGGCAATAGAAGGCAAAGGATCGTACAGTCAAAAGCTAATCTTGTGTTCTTCCTACACACATGTTTGACTTCTTGCATTCCTGTTTACCTATCATTATAGTAATTTGAGAGCTAGTTTGCTATTACAAAGGGTGTGCTTTGTATTATCATAATCGTATTACAGTAAAGGGCCAACAAGGATGCAAAGAAAGTTGTGCTGTGTCATCCCATACCCCGAATTGTTCTTCCATTGACAAACTGATTGTTCCTTTCTCCAAATATAACTACTCCGTATTCCTCATACATTTTATAATCTCTCTCGTTATTTTATAACACATGCGACAAGTAGATTAGACCTGCGTTAGTTTTTCTCTCTGCGACAAATTGAACGTTTTGGATAATTTTGTTCTCGGAATAGGGAGCAAAAATTATAGGACTGACATGCGAGCATGCAAGATTCATAGCGTGCTTTCTCCAGCACTGCTCAACTTTTCACCTTATTACTACTACTTGTTTGCCCAGTTTCCTTCTCCAGACCATTCAGAAACGAGCAATGGTCTGCACGAGAGTGAAAAAAGTCCGAAGGAAAAAACACTGAAATAAATGTTCAAAAGGAGTGTGCACTCCTGTCCCACTACTAAAGTAAATAAGTAAATAGGCGGGGAGGGAGATTTACAACGTAAAAAGACAACAACGCCTTGGGAGACTCACTGAAAAACTCTCACCTAGAGGCGACCAGTAACTAGTAAGCAGAGTAGAGGAAACCGATCAACAAGTATTAACACTTTCCCTGCTCATTTCTTGTAAACTCCTTTAGGGATCTGGTCACGGGAAGGGACTATTATTTTTACCGCAGTCTGGTGAATACATGCAAAGTTAGAAGACACAAAAAAAACCGGCCCGCAGCAAACACAGCCTCTCAGTGAAAGGTAAGTGAGGAATATACATGTCCTCTATTTCATTATGCTAAATAGTCGTCTTCAGGGAATCTTTCCAAGAAGAGAGATGCTCAGGGAGATGTGAGTAGGTATGACGTAAAATGAAGTTAAAGCTACTGCAATGCATTCCAACCCCTGGTGGCTTCATACCTTTTCCCAGTGTAGATAAAAAGTAGGAAAGAAAGCGGTTATTTTTGTTGGTATACATTTCAAGTTTCAAGTATGAACTGGCAGTCTTAAGCAAAGCTGAGTCAGGGAAAGAAAGCTGCAATGGTAGGAAAGACGTAGGCAGCATTGAATGTGAGTTAGTAAAATAAATTGGATTCTAACGATTTTCATTCGTTAACGGTTGATTTAAAGATCTTGCTATACTATATTGCGTGCATATGCACCTTAAGAAGAGAGAAAGTAGCAACGTAAGCTGCTTTCACCTTAACGAACAGCGAATATAATAATCTTATTAAATAATTTGGTTTTTTACAGGCAACTTTAAGTCCAATTCTTGAGGAATTTACATAAGGAAGAATGGCCAAATACGCATTAAAGCATAATTTAAGAAGAGCTGATGCTTTCACCAGAATAACCGTCATGGGTCTTACAGTACTACTCCTCTGGGGCGAAGTGAGCCGTGTTGAAGGTAAGAAGTTTACATGTAAAGTTAGCAGCTTTTCCTTTGTTAGCTACGTAGGCACCAGAAGGATACTATCATAGCTGCTTGCTTTCACATCTACCCACACATTCAACTCTTTAGGATAAAGTATTCTTCAATTTTGCGTCATAAATTAGTTAAATAACGGATTATAAAAATGACATTGCACCTTTTGTAATTATTGATCATTTAATGAAAATGGCTGCAATATTTTATTAAGTACACATACCTATACCTCATTGAGTCATTTTTTCTGGAATCATTACTTAATTACAATGTTAAATATAGCTTTCCGTGCACGGCATATTACATTTATATCAATTTACCTTCACAAACATGTTAATGAAAAGCTATGGGTAAAACTAAAAGATATTGTACAGTTGCTAAAATTTCTGCTTTGAGACTTTGAGAGGAATGAATAACAAAGGTTGGGGTATTATGCAACTTGGTAGGTTTCTTCTACAACACCGGTTGCGGATTTGTGCTCTAACACTTTCTTAGCATTGTGTGTCTGTTTTACAACTCTCACCTTTTTGTATTCTGACTTGCTAATTCAGTCACTTGGTACGAACATTGAATATGGAGAAAGTACTTCCGGAAGGGTCAATCAAAAACAAAGTTCATAACTAGCACGGAAAACTTCCACGATTCTTTTGATAGTACTATAAAGTTAGCTTATTAGTTCTTAGAGGTTTAGGTTTGCATATTGGGATTTGAGGGAAAAAAATACAGCAGTTTGTAGCAGTAAATACTTTTAAATTGACTTTCTGTCAATCGCTCAAAAGCTGACAGCTATTATTACGGTATCCACATCGCTCTACGCATTGACTACTTTTGTACTCACAGTCATTTTTGAGCGTACACACAATATGAGATTATGTTAGGATGATGGTGACATTTCAGAGTACAAAGAACTCTGCTCCCTAAATTTTTTATCAAATTTTTATACAAATATGTTTTCCATAAACATCCGTGATACATAATACTGCAGTTTAGGTGCATTATGAAACTTTCCTACAAATTGTATTATCTATATATTGGTTGAAAAACTCGGTATTGCCGTTCCATTTGCAAAGTAATAGTCATATTCATTCATTGTGTAGTGGGCTTAAGGGCAAGTGAGTGAATGAAGGCACCACTGCCACAACGCTAATTGTTTTCAATGGACTGACAGCAACTGACGTTAATTTTTCTGGTTTGTCGCCATGATGCTAGCAGCGGCAAAAGTCTGGTATCGTTGTTTCATCAAAACTTAATAAGCACGGACGCATACGGCCCACACCTCTGTCAAATGAAATAACGTTGGCGTCACGGGCATCAACAACCCAGCATGACATAGATTTTCTCCTTTTTTGTTCCTCTTCGCAAAAATAATGAAAGCAGGAAAGTCATTTCACCGTATATCGAATTAGACTTTACTCTAGGCACAGTTGAATTTCTAAATCAATTTTGTCGTCCAAGTTTTCTACAACTTTTTGAAAACAATGCTACGAGAAGAATGGCGAAGCATTTACAATAGTGATCTTCCAACAACATTGAAAATCATCGTATTCAAAGTATGTAATGGTTTGAGTCAATTATTGAATTGGGACCGAGGCCGGGCCATGAATAAGAGAAAAACCTTTATTTCCACGGCCGATGTAGATATTTTCTCGGTAAAACTATTTGTAGGTGGTTTCCCTACTTTTGAAAAGTAAAATGCTATGCAAAAAATTGGGCAACTGCTGTTAAAATTGTGATGTAAACTAAATGACACATTCGCTCATTGATCGAATCATCGATAGCTAAATAACATTAATAGCAGGTCATGTTTTCCCTGTAGTACAAGTTGAAATTTTAAAATAGGAGATATTAGGAATAGGAATATTATCACGTTGAAGTTTCGAAAATATGCTTTTGTGTACTTTCCACTCGACCAAGCGACATGTCTCTCACACTCCACTCGTTTATCTGGAATTTTTCATTTCATGTCCAGGCCTTAAACCCTACTTTCACATTTATGGAATTTTAGCAGAGACAATCTTTGCTTTGCAGTGTACAGTGCACACGGAAGTTTTTACAAAAAAATGAATTTAATATTTACATGAATCACAATTTACATTCTTTGTCACATTTAGTGTGCTTGATAATGCCAGTGAACTGTCGAAAGGCTGTACTTAAATAAAAATTTGACATTCTCAAAATAGCCAAATGTATGAGCTCCAACATGAATTGATAATAATTTACAAGCTCCTCTATTCTGACTTCTGCCTTTGTAGACAAAACGTATCAGCAATGGGTCTATTTCGAGGCGATTAAGCTTTTCTAGATGGATATTTAGGTAGTCATTATTACATTACGCTCAAACGAAATTTGGATGGGAAAGATGATAGGGTAGGACGAACCCGATATTAGAAATGCACTCAACCAGTGTCGGTACTTACATACGTTGAGCCAGAGCCATGAGCCGAAAAAAGTTTAAATTCTTTTGTACTCGTGTCTATGAATAGCATTACATAGAATCTACTTAAAGTTTCACATTTTCATAAAGTTGGATGAATGGTTTTTAGGATTTCTGCTTCCCATATATAAAGTCGTCTTTTCAATAATCATTCACTCATGAATATACATTAAGTCATGCATTTTTTGAATATGAGTTCGAATGAGTGACGCATGTCGCATATTCGCCTTGGTTCTATTCCATAGGGATTTTTATCCTTTTCCTTGTCACATTNTGAGTGACGCATGTCGCATATTCGCCTTGGTTCTATTCCATAGGGATTTTTATCCTTTTCCTTGTCACATTAAATTTTTAAGGTGTAATGCGATGTAATAATAAATTTCCAGGTATAAATTTAGATAAGAAAGAAATAGCGTGGAATGCATGCTTGAGATAAGTAAAAGTACCGAAAATTCTAGAGATGCAGTGCACATGAGAAAGTTTTTACAATTTTTTCTTCCTTTTATGCAAAATTTTCAATTTGTACTTGGGCCCTTACACATTCAATTTGGCTTAATAATTGGAAACTGTACCTTATGCTAATGCTAATATAACGCTAAAAGATTGATATTTCTGGCTTTGTTGCTGAAACAGTTTCTCCTGTAATCTTCCTGTTGACTTTGTATGAATGCAAGCCTTTATGGATGAGCGGGTGTTCTGCTATCAAGTCATTATCAAGGCGGACAACAACAAAAACATTAAAGCCTCAACCCAAGTTGGGCTTTTAGCGTTCATTACTTCCGAGGTTTTAATTCATAGTCAGTCTCTATTTCCCCGTTATCCATCATCGCACTTTCCCCACCTTCCATGTTCTTGGTAGTACTTACTAAAAATTCGCACATCCTAATATCCTATAGGAGTCTTCTTCATTTGGTGAATTTCCATTGCTACTAGCCTAACTAAAGACTATTCAGGAAGACTGTACTGCTCGCTCAGTAGGGAGAAAAATAATGAAAAATGCAGTCCCCCACTTTGACGATAATTACTGACAGCATATAGAAAAAAACAAGCTTTTTGATTAAACATTTTTGCTGCTGCATATAATACAAAGCAGGACACATAGGTAACTACATGCTAGCAAAACTAGAGTAGCTACGAGCCACCAGCAATGCTAAGAACTCTTGCGGTAACTATTATAAGAAAGTAGCAAGTGTCATTTTATGTCTACTTCATTTTCAGAGAGTAAGAAAAGAGATGCAGTAGCAATTTCAGGATCATCAGATTAAGAGTTGCCAAGAATTTTCATATTACTGTTGAAGTAGTTTCATTTCATTTTATATAATGCTCACGGAGCAAAAGTACTGTAGGTAGTTTAGCTACTTTGTCGCCTTTTTCTTTCCACGTCTTATAATATTTTGCATGCACAATTCATTTTTTTCACAATTTTCAAGAAATATTACTAACAACATTTCAAGATTTAAAAAAATTGCCACTTCCGACTATCAGCAAGCAAATGAAACGAAAAATGGAAGAACACTGCGGGGTTATACTATGTAAGAGTTTTTTTTAGCAAAAAAATGTCCCTGGAATGAGCAAGGGCTTCGCTTACCTCATTTATTAGTGAAAATAACAAGTTCGTGACGTCACATTCACAATGAAAAATTATTATATAAACATATTTACTGTTAAAAACGTGCAAGATGCCTCCCAAAATGAGACGATATAATTTTTCTGCTGAAGCTGCAACTGTGTAGCAGTGTCCTTAAGTAAAATAGATGTTTCGTATTCATAGCTCACTCAACAGGAAAGGTCGCACCTGATGAAATTTACTGACAAAAGAATTCGTCACAGATCCCCAGTTTATTATCTTTACCTTTACGCAATACATTTTCATCTAAATCCAAATCTCGTCTCCAACTTAAATTACAGACATTACGGCACCACATATAATGAAACATCCGGCATTATTAGCCACTTTTGCGATGTCCTTCTAAATCTCTTATAACAAACAAAAGCGACTAGTAGTAATAAGTGGCTGAGAGTAGTAATATGGTTTAATACAAGAGAGCGAGGTGGTGGAGAACATCCATAAAATGGAAAAACCTCTTAATAACATCCCACTTTTCCCGGACTTTCACCATCACTTTCCATAATATTGTTATTGCTACTTTGTTCACGCCTGTGTGCATGTACAAGTAGAAGTAGTCCATTAGGTAGACTAGCACTCACTATATAGGCACCCGAAAGTACTTTATTCCCCATTTGGGTGAGTGATATGATATGACATGTATGTACAGTGAAAGTAGAGACATTATTTGTGAAGTAGGGGGAAAGATTAGACAGATTTGCTTAGTGTCAAGTACCAAATGGGACATGTGATTTTACTGCTTATATTGCGGAACCATTCTCATAAAGTTGTAAATATTTACCGGGTTAGTGAATGTGAACAGGGATAACTCCCACATGATGCAATTCTTTGCGGAGAGAAGTGATTCATCGGACAATATAAAGTTCATAAAGTAAAACAGCACAGGGCTATAAAAAGTTAATAAAAAGTGATCGCTATTGAAAGGGGTGACTTTTGGTGTGGGTTTAGGATATGAATAGGTTTTTGCACTCGACTGTACGAGTTCATTAAATGTACGCACAGATCCAGATATGAGAACATTTTGTTTCGAGTTTCTCGAAAGCGATTTTTATTATGCTTTAAATGCGTCGAAAGTTAAAAAAATAACTTTTCATATATGTACCTAGGTACCTAGTTTAAATATCCAGTTCAAAATGATAACTTAAATGTGTATATTTAGGTGGGTGTAGCAGTTTTGGACACTCTTGTTTCGGAGCTCACGGGAAACGGGGAGAAATTCCAGCAGGATATAATCCCAACTTAGATGCGATGGCTATGATTGCCCCAGTTGGAAACAGAATATCTCCAGGCGGAGGATCTCCACCAGAAGTTCTCTCTGAAAGCTACGATACAAGCTTGCTCCCTCTCAACAGCAACAATCGCGTTTCTCCCTATTTGATAGAATGGGTATGGCGAAATATTTATAAGTTACCTACAAACTTAAACGATATTACATACCCATACGCTTTTGCACAAATAAACATATTCATTATAGTATTTCATGCATTTTAAAAATTGCTTTTAAAATTATTGTAGATTTTATCAGCACGGAGAGCAGATGGCAGACCGTTAACAAATGCAAATCCTTCCTCATCCGACGACATGCCCACAACTTACAGGAGAAAGTAAAATTATTTTATGCAGTTTAGTATGCACCTAAGGTATTGTATGCGTTTCAGCGACCATTACAACTAGATATTTTACATTTGGTAATTTATAATTTTAAACTACAGAAAGTTCACATCTATGTCCGCAATATTGTTTTTTTGGAATTTTATATTTTAAGGTGTTACCTGCTGAATGCTTGTGAACAAACTTATGAGAATGTTATTTCGAAACATAATTTGTGTTTAATAACTAATTGATTTATTATAGCCATTTTAAAACTAAACCTAGTGGTAAATACCTTTAAGGGAATTCATTTTGAAGCAGCACAGCAGTATGGAAGATTGTAACCTGAATCGAAATTTTAAAACGACCCAATCGAAATAAATTCAAATAAAAATCCATTTCATTGTACAAGTATTCTTTCGATTGGTAACGTAGTAGTTTTAAAAGAGTATTAAAATCATCGTTGTAACCAATTTAAAATTAGTGTATATTGTCATATTCGATGGAGACTAGTTTAGCTTTAACTTATTGAAAACATGCCGTTAACTGAGTGTCAAGAAGACAAACATTTTACTGTGACTTGCAATTTGCAAGCCGCAAGGGGAATGGTGAAACACTACTCCATAGTTAATCCTACTTCGAAACAGTATATCGATTTAATTTACAAGGTAAAGGTTTTAGTAGTCTTGTCCGAGGCAGAAGATTAATCTCAGCTTAATGCTGTTACATAATCAAAACTATGTAAATGATATAATAATGGTGTAAACTAAAAATTGTATTGCTACTATTGTTATATTGGAGAGGCTTGATTAATAAAATTAGCAGATTTACAATTAGAAACTTTTACTGCAATGAAAAACTGGCGGATGAAAGTCGATCAATGAGATAAAAAAAGCTGAATTCGACAATGGATGCATATTTCTCACAAAGTTCATTTTATTGGAATAAACAATAGATTTTTAGACAGACAAAATCATAGTAAACTTTAATACCTCCTATTTCATATAGGAGGTATTATCAGCATTTACACTTTTCTTTTAAAAATAAAATCCAAAAAGAAAATCTACAGCTATCTTACGTAGCACTTTTGAATAGAAAATTTTGTTTAACTAGTGAATAGTAATTACTTATAGTTTGCAACCAATAAAGCCACGCAGGATTCACACGTTTATGAATTAGGATCTTCCATAGCAGTACTTTGTTCCAATTGCAATGCATTGATATTTGCAAGCGTGTTTTCCCGTTTAGTTTTTGCCTTGTGAAGCTCGAGCACTATATCATCTAGGGACTGCTCGAAAACTTGGAAACTGGTGGGAGCAAAACAGAACCAATCGGGCTTCGTATTAATCTTAATAGGCAAACCACTATCTGTGGAAAACGGCCAATTTAAATAGTAAAGTTTACTTACTGCTCCAGTAAGAACGGAAATCTCATTTTTGCACCTTCCATGACTCCGTATACCCGACTTAACTTAAGAGTCGCATCTTTTAGATGATAAATGAGGACAGATTCCTGTTCATCCATGAGAGCACAAGGACTAAAAGTACCACAAAAAATGTTCATCCTTTCTTTCTATGCAAGGGTAACTTGAGGAAACTGCTTTCAGATTTACCTTAGGTACTGGATAACATGATCTTTCAGCTTATCAAGCTTCGCGCTCTTCTGATATTCAGTGTACTCCTTATACTGCGAAATTTTGTAGCGAATTGCCAGCACCATCCCTAAAGTAAAACGGGGATCTTGAATACGCCCGTGAAGTTAGCATTTGGGAAATATTTAAGTTTTATCTTTACCTTGATTAGTATTTTTAAAAATTTCTGAAAGATTTCCTACTGCGATAACAGCACCAGCATCTAGCACTACTACTTTTGAAGCTTGCTGCTGAACTTCCTCTGCGCTGGTAGTTGTGAAGAGAATCGTCCTCTGAAATGTTGTTTCTGACATACGCGATATGGCATTCCAGAAGATATATCTCTCCAAGTTATCCAGTTGTTCTGAAGGTTCATCTAAAATTATAACTCTAGTGTCGCCGATTAGGGCCATCGCTACTGAGAGTCGTTTCACTTGGCCCCGCTTCAACTCCACGCATTTTATACCAGCAGTTTCTTGCAAGCCTTGAAATAGTTGAAATTCACAACTTTACAATTTTATCGGGAAGTTTTCCTATGAAAACTGATAGTACCCATAAGATGAGAAATTAATGCAGGTTTGTAGTTCCCCTTACCAAATATTTGAAGCCACCAGTTGACATGCTGTATGCACTCTACATTGGAAAGTCCTATATTTTCCAAAGAATGAAACAATTTCTTAATTTCAGTTTCAATACGGTAAAATTTTGATAATCAGCAATTTATGTTTACCTCTTAGCTTTCCTACAATAGTCAGCATTTGCCAAGCCGTAAGATATGGCAACACACACGGTGTCTGAGGACAGTATCCCGTATCGAGTAAAAGGGTCTTCCTACTTTTACCATTTAGATAGTCGTTGTCTTTGTAGATGAAACCGCTTGACGGAGTAAGCTGCGTAGTGAGAACTTCCGCCAAAGTCGACTTTCCAG
>JAHZND010005794.1:0-13406 GCA_027744115.1 Acrocyrtus sp. NNG-2020
CAACCACTCGGTTTCATTACACGGACCCTACAGATAAACAGAGAAAATTTTGTTATTGAAATAAATCCATGTGAATATATTTATTGTATAAATATTTATATATCCTTTTTGACCATCCCAAAACGCGAGTGCTTGATACCACTGCAGAATTTATTTTTCAGCCCAGAACACAACCCTGCTCCGCTTACGTGGTGGTTCGCCACTTGAAAATATCTAGACTGCTTTTAATGACTACGGAATGTAAGTACGAAGAAAGCTCCTTTCTGATTCATTCAGCAGAAATAAGAATGCATAATAAATTCGCGAACCAAATACTTGCGTTCGTGCTTAAGGGCTGGCATGTGAAAGTTTTCAGGGTAGAAGGGATCATATAGCGGGATGGAAAAAGATTAAAAATTAATCCGTTTATTCAGAAACCAGCAACTTTCTCTATATACCTGTTCATTTGTAAAATAACAGCGTTTCTCTGGAGCCCAGTAAATCAGGGGACGGGCGCATCTGTAATAGAAGTTGCACTCACAGTCGCCATACTCTGTATCTCCAATACGGTAAAATATCATGTTTTGACCGCAAGGTCCACGCTGATCAATATGCCAGCACTTCTGCGTTCCATTATGGAAGCGATACCATCTGAGGTGTGTTATATTGTCATTGTTCAAGTTCTCGGGACATAGACCAGGCCTGAAAACAACATAGTTACTTAAAATGTAGTTATTCCTTATCTGTTTGGGCAAATGTGGAGATATCAGCCAGTCTAGTATGATCAGATCACTAATCACTATTCAATAATACCCAACCCATTACAACTTTATTAAGGAGAAAGTCTCCAGACAAGGACAACTTCTCAGAAAAAATTAATTACGCTAATTTACTGAATTTGAAAACATACTCGTCAGATTGCTGATGTTGTAGTGGAGCTCGCTTTATCTCATCATAAGCTGAATTGAAAAGGTCAACGGGTACTGGCACAGCTTTGCACACGGCAAGACCGGTGAAAGTTGATACCAAAAGAAGTGTGGCTGTGAGTGTCACCAAGAACTTTAGGAACTTTGTGAAGGAATGCATTAGAAATTATAGTCCAAGTGCAACTGATACTCAGCAACTTTGAGATAATGCCCGTGTTAACCTTTCACACATTAATTATGTGTAAAAATATTTTTCGTGCAAATACAAATTAGCTGTGGCTTTGGGAGTCTATTTTTAGAATGAACTTTCAACGTCACTAATACACAGAGAGCAAGCGGTGCCTTGCCGTTTTACGGAGAAAACTTCGGCCGCATTATTTTTGCCTTAATCACGTAAAGGAAACATTTTGTCGATTATATTCCCAATGTCAAAAAGCCACTTTTTTGCTGCCTGGATTTTAGCCACTTCTGCCTTCTTCTCAGAGCAGAAAGTGAATAACTTGTGTAAATGTATGGTACGATGTAAAGATAATTTGTCTGAATGACATTAGTTCTCCAACTTAAGATATCTTCTTGAAAGTATAAAGACTCTGAATTTTCTCTGAATAATGCATTCCCAAGAAGAAGAAGAAGAAGATTAGAATGCGAAAGTTTTTGTGGAAAAAGCAAAACTAGAACTGTGCCTTTGCCTTTCGTTTTCTACAAAATTTATCAACTTATTTCCATGCTCGTAACAATCACCCTTTTTGTTTCAGCCCATTCATGTTCCCTGTGTTTTTAGGCTATGAATAAGTTGATCGTTAAGCATCTTTGAAAATCACAAGGTTATTTGAGTAGGAGTAAACACGTATTCCTGATGTAAACGTTAATCGTGCAATTTGTTTACAGAGGAATATCTCTATTATCATTACGAACCGCCGTATTTTATATTTGCTTTGCTAATTCTATGCAAATAGAGGAATGAATTTGGTCATCCTTTTGAACAAAAATGGTTAAACACGATTGATTTGTTGCAGTGGAAAAAAATATGTACTCTCTCTCTCTCCTCTCCACCGGCGGAGATTATCGTTACATAATAGTACTCTCAGTTCGAAGTTTTGAACTGAGGTTTGTTCAGTGTTGTTCCTTGTCAGGCAAGAGGCACGCCAGCATGTTATGAGAACGGGTAGGCACTATATAAAGATGCAAGGTAATGTCGATTAATTCTGAGATTGAAGTAAAAGTGTGGGACAGAGAATGCATATGTCCATCAAAACAGCATATTATGTAAAATAACCTTTTTTACTGACTAAAAGTCGTGAACTTTTGTAATATCACACATTTTCTAGAGAAAAAACGAAAGGTTTTTGTCATCTTATTGTTAAAAGGCGAAAATTTAGCGGTTCAACAGCTCACTTGTACGTACCTACACCGCCATCATGTCGGGGTACCTAAAATAACGTGGCTTTCTTTATAAAGAACTTTTAATAAGGGATAAGCGAAAAAAAGCATTGAACTTTGGAGGAGGAGAAGGATATGCACAAAACAGGAATCTTAACACACCTCTTGATCACGCTTCGTTTGTAAACTGTTAAACTTTTACCACCGCTTGCTATAAAGTACACAGAGGTACTGGGTGATTTATGGAGGTTAAAATCAATAATCCATTCCTCAGCATAAAAACTACCTTGCTAGCGATATCCCTATAAAATTGTGCACATCTTATTTTTTGATGACAGCAAACTTTTAAACTTCAGTATTTATGGATTTAAGCTATGATTTCATGCTAACGCAGTCGTCATTATTGGAATAGTTTAAAGGATAATAATATAAAGCATTCGTGTAGAGTAAGCAATTAGGACACACGGCCTTTCGCCTTTTTTCCTAACCATATCAAATGGAAGGAAATAAGTGCACATTTATGAAATGAAACCATATCGTCCCACAAACTCCATCCTTTTCTTATAAACTCGCCACCTGAGACTAAAAAATTATTTTCTAACCTCTATTACGTGATTTTGATAGCAGAGGAGGAAAAAATGTGAATGGTAGCTTGGCACGAATGGTATTATAAGAGGTTCAGCCGCTCTTCTATCTGTGGAGGTTCGGATACCTGACTACTTTTATTATTGCAGTCTATTATTGCCAGAAAATCTTTTTTAGTATGAGAAACGACAAACATATGAATTTTCGTATAGTCGGCGGAGGCGACAAGACGTAGGAAGAAGAACATGCATTATATATTATGCTTACGCAGGGATCCATTTCGGCGAGGAAGGGCTGTAAGTCTTACATTTTAAAATAGGAACTCTCTGCCACTGCCACTATCGCTTACATAAATATTTTATGTACGAATTTTTCCTGCAAAATACATTGGCCAGAAAAGCAATGTCAAGTCACTTTTATTTGGATTCATGTATGCACATAAAAAAGGAAGGATGCGGATAAGGATGGATGAAGAAGCGAGGAGAAAGAAGTACATTGAAATACAATGAGAGAAAATTTTCATGCATACAATAACTCTCTGTCAAATGATTCCTACTACACTTAAGTGGAATCCCTAAAGTGAAAAAGAAAAGAGAGGAGGGAAACAATTCACTCTTATTGCGATGATCCTGTTCCCTTGCAGGTCTCAATAGCGATAGTTTAGTTGGTCTGTGTGTGGAGTGGAGCCCAGGATGGGATGCTGAAATTTAGAAGATGGCAAAAAAATATATCTATCCATCTGTATGATGGTGAAGAGTGCGCGAAGAAAATATCTATAGCCGGGAGAGGAACAATGGCATTTCAGCAAATAAGAGGGCATTTCTATTCTGCACGAAACCAACGAAAAATGATTGTAACTGTGTGTAAGCTCCCTTTTGATGCATGCTGCAAAAAAAACTTGAACAAAATGGGATGAAAGTAGCAGAGGAGGAAAATACCTGGGATTCAGAAAGCACCAGTGTCATGTCACGTCATTTGCTACAACTAACCAAGGTAAACGAAGATGGATAGAGTTTTCATCCTCACAAAAATAATCCACATGATCAAGGAAATGCAACACATGTAGCGGCTTTAGCAAATTGATAAATATTGATATGAACCGTAGCACTAGTCTTATAAGTCGGAGTTGCAGTTGTTGTATTGTAGTCTTGGCTCTGACTGACTTTACCGGTTTCGTTTTTCTGACGAGCTCGAAATCGTAAGAACTTTGTGGTATTGTCTTGCTCGCGTTTTATTTCATTTCACCTTATAAGAGAGAGTTGTCTTCTTCGCGGGAATGACGCGTTGCCTCATACTGCAGAGTTTTAGTAATTTTCTAAAAGAAAGTCGACACGGAAAGCTAACTTGCTTTCTTGGCCTTATGGAATTGTGCTGTGAATGTCGCGTATTTCACCTCCTTCCCGTTTAGGGAAGGACTGTGTATGCAAAAAGTTTCATACATTCGGGCAGAGAAATTTTGTTTGAAGGTCGAGTGATGAAGCAAGACAGGACACAATTTTGTCGTTCCCACACAACTCACAAGGGTCAAAATTAAGAAACGTGATAGAGATGAGAAAAAAGTACTGTATGTTCATACAAAAGTTCTCAGCTTGGGCTTTCTTGCATTTCTCAAAAGTTTTCGCAATTAAATTGCGCTAGTTGAAGACATGAGGGTTTTATATTGATCTAGTACCGCATTACATCTTACAACTTTTCAAAAGATCTGTTGCAAACTTTCATGATTACTTTTTACGAGGATTTGCAATTTACATTTCAAAACTAGTACATTCATTAAAGTAATTTGTCTAATGAAAATCCTTTAGATGTCTGTGCATGTCTGTGCGCGGAGCGGGATGCATAGTAATAATAAAAAACGGAACTTTTTTCTCTAGAATTCCGGCTCTTTTTTACTTTGTTTTTGTTTGTCCCTGGTTGAATGCGCACGCTTTACTTTACCTGCCCATTTGACTGCCTCGCAACACGGCATACGGGAAAGCTTATAAAACTTGGCTGCAGAAATGATTGCATTGTACGGAACGAGCCAGTGCCGCTGCTAATGTAAACAGGAACTAGGAACTGTGATGTAATCTCCATGCAATAAGCTGAAACGTTTACCTTGTCAATTTTTAATGTAGTTTTAAGAGGGAAAACTTGCTTAATTTGTTCAGATGCACAAGCCAGTGTTACGGCTGCATTGTTGAATTCATTGCACTCGAAAATTGTGCGTTTCTTCTGCTCCTAAAGCTTTTACACTAGCTCAATAATTTTACATGGGATGGGATACTAAAGCATCATTGAAGCTAGAAACAGTCTTACCTGTCTTTTTTTTACCTCTACCTGACAGGAACGTGCAGGGTATGTTACGCAATTGTAGTTGCAATAAAATATTGAAAAGCAACCAACCCTTCCTTGATGATCTAAACACGAAAGAGGAAGGGTGGAATGGCACTGTGAAAAGCTGCATGGATTATAGAAACGCTGCGTTACTTGCTCGTTGTGTGCACTCGCCCCGCTTAATACAGAAACGGCACCGGTGTGGAAAAATAATGAAATGATTAAAACATCCTTTAATACACTCCACCAGCCACAGGTAAAAAAAGAGCCTATGTAATGTGAATATAGCTGCTATACATTCTCGCTCACTCCTCCAATTTGACGATGCGATGATGAGAACAAGTGTATTTTACTCGTTTTTTGGCTACACCTCTCACACTACTCATGCATACGGGGTTGGGGTTACACATTTAAATTTTTTTTCAAAAAAGAAAATTGGATACATATATATTGCCATTGCTGCGGATGCATCAGGGTTTCAGTTCAGCTCCATTGTGTAATAATGGACCAGGTATTCACTTTGTGCTTAAAGGTCTCTTCCTCTCATTAGCGCTCCATTCCATCCCTCCTCTTACCTGATCGTAATCAGGTTCTCTGTGTTATCCTTTTCTGCCTCTTCTCATTCTCTCTACTTTCTGTCTCGACAACAACGAGAAAAAAAGTAGCCACAACCGTAAAATACTCACTTTTAGGTTGCATTATATTACAGCATTACTAAAACTTCTTTTTTTTGCATTCAGGATTATCGGTCAGTGCGAAAGGGAGAGAAGAAGGCAGAAGAGGGATAAAAGCCAGGGGCAGGATTCTGGTTGGGTTAGTGATAGCAAAACATATAATACCTAGGCAGGGTAAGAAAAGCAGTTTTTTGTTGTGGAACGAGTATATTTATCATACCTGCTCATCGCATCCATACCCCATTATCACATGGATACACAACAATGCACGAAGAATATGACGGTGCTTTGTTGAGTGAATTTTTTTTCTAGCCCCCCACAACAGCTAAAACACAATTTGGTTTCATTGCTTCCGTGCCCAAGCACCATAGGGTAATGCTGGGAAAAAATATTAAAGAGAAAACCCAGAGAAGTTACTAACCTCTCTCAGCAGCCAAACCTCAAGTTTTTTAGAGAGGGACTTCTTTCTTCATAACAACAACAGTACATTTCGGAGGAGTGTCATACGTACGTATTCCTGATGGTGCTTCTATAATAAGTATGTCCTACCAGCAAATGGCAAAGAAAAAAAACATATTATTCGGGTAGTAATAAGTTAAAGTTGATGTTTACCAAAAAAACTGGATTATTTTTGTAGGTACACGAGTGAAACGCTTGACAGGCGACTAAACCTACGAGTCACACAAGGGAGTTCCGTGTAGGGGATCCAGTGCAAAAAAAAATTTTCATTTTGTTTAGTGGGTGAGCACGGCAAGAGATTTTGTTTCTACTCTAATCACATATTTCTCGTGTAAATATGAGTTTCATCTAGGGAGATAAAAATTTAAGTAAAATATATAGTTGGTGAGGGTTGGGTCACTCCAAAAAAAACTATTACCTTTCTGTTTTGTCAGTGCTGGTTGGTTTGGTGTTTGGTGGTGTGAAAGGACAGTAATTATTAGATTTCACAGACTCTGTGGTTTTTTGGCAAGTCCAAGTTAGTAAAACGCAGAAAAAAAACGCACGCTCTGCTCTGGAATATTTTTTTGTTCATGTATATTCTATGCAGCTTCCCTATGCTGAGAAAACGCGACCAGAAAATTGAGTTTGAAAAAAATATATATCTCTGGAACAGCGCTGGGATTTTATTTTATGTTGGAGATAGTTTTAGAAGAGCAAGAGATGCTCGCTCCTGTTTAACTTTTAAATGGAACTTTTGTAAATGTGTAGAAAAAAAACTGCGGACATTTAGCAGCACACACCACACCACACACTGCATCGCATATCGCATCTTTCTGTTTTAGTTTTTACTCTACCTGCACCTGAGTCTTGTGGTAAGGAAATGTATTTTCTCGTGACTGTGTGTGAGCAGAAATTAGAAATGTGTGGAAGCAGAAGTGCTTCACCAACAATTTAGTTGGAATCTGTGCAGTATGTGCTAGAATTAAGTTTTGTGAACACAATTTATCTTCTTGCTTAAGAAAAAAAGAATATTTGTTGCCAAAAAACACTACTGGAAAAATCCTTTCCTTTTCCTCTCCCGAGCCGTTTCAAGGAGGATTTTGTAGGGAACAAATGGGGATAGTCTAAAGTAAATACCTGGGAACATTAAAGAAGCCTTGTTTTGTGGCAACAGGTTTAAAGAGTTCATGCACAAGAGCGTAAATCATAATATCCCTTTTCTCTCCCTCCACTC
This sequence comes from Acrocyrtus sp. NNG-2020, assembly GCA_027744115.1. Taxonomy (NCBI): domain Eukaryota; kingdom Metazoa; phylum Arthropoda; class Collembola; order Entomobryomorpha; family Entomobryidae; genus Acrocyrtus; species Acrocyrtus sp. NNG-2020. Next base: position 7,533 of record JAHZND010005794.1, read on the forward strand.
GGGAAAACGTTTTTTTGTTGGAAAGTGTAAGCCCAAAGTAGTATAGCATAAAAGCATAGTGATATGGAAGCCGTATAACAGCAGGAAGAGGACACACCTAAAAAAAGCCCTACGTGAACCTTTATATGCCCTTTTGTTGTGTGAAGATTTGTGTTTGCTAGAATGCTTTTGTTGGGCACTTCTCTGGAAAAATAGGGAAGCCCCTATAAACTATTGGACAAGCCGTATTCTGCAATATTTGCATTCCTGTCTTCAACAGAAACGCTCACATATCCCTTTGTGAGCCACTTGGTCGGGGCTGCTAGGATATGCAAAAAGTTTGGTTTGGATATTATTGAAGCGGGGATTGTTTGTATTTTCACTCAGGAGAAAGCTGACAGTTGCTAGACTGTAGAGAGTGAGCGTGAACGATCACTTGGGAGGAAATCGGTAAGTATCTTTGTTTAATCTCTCATACTTTTGCTGAAGGACAAGAGCCTTGAACAAGTAACTTAAAGTACAGGAAACGGAACCAATTAAAGAGAGTAACCCTGGAAGAAAGGAAGGCGCTTTTTATTGATGGAGTTGCAGGCTCAAATAATCCAATCAATTTCCATAAGTAGAACACCCACGCAGAAATATGACAGGACCAAAATGCGGAATAATATATTGCGATCCCTTTTGACGCAAAATGTGCAACCCTTCTTCTTGGAAAAAGAAACTTTTTTTTCTCTCGTTTTCTCTTTGAAGTATATAGTAATGTGATGAAATGTTCCAGTAAAATAGGGACATACATACAAAGGCCCTGGCTAGCTTCTCCGAAAGATATTCATGATGATTAAGAGCACTTTTTTTCAACTTTTTTATTCCCTTCCTGGAGAAATAAAGTCCTGGATCAACATGGCACAAAAATATGCATTACCTTTGTGAAGCGGAGACAGGGACTGTGGGAATGGAGATAAACAAATGAGCTGTCTCCGTGTGGGTTTTCTGTAGGCTGCTATATCGCTAGAGCTATTTCTGGTGAGCGCATTGTCTATTTGTGCAGGAAACTTTTTAGAAGGTTTTTTTTCTTGTGGAGAAAAGATGGTTTCGAAAATAAAAAGAGCCTCTCGTGTAAATACACAAATTCTTTTGCTACTTTTTGCCTTTCAGCCTTTTGTGTTGGTGAACTACTCTCCCCACCCATTTGGAACTGTGGCTTGCTCATAATTTTAAATAACAGTGGGCGACCTAGAAGTGGAAAGTTGGGAGAGAATGGAAGCTAAAATATACACTTCCTCGTCTTTACTGAAAGGAGCTTGAGTCTGGGCACTATTTTAACAAAAAGGCTAAGATGGCACTGTAATGGTGACAGTTACGGAGTTAACTTGCATTTAGCCATATTCGGTAAGCCAGAAAATGGGAGATTCTAGAATCTTCCTGTCTACTGCGGCAATAACTATGCACACTTATCATTGTGCAAGCGAAGCCAAAGCGAAAATATCGTTGAATGGCTTTCACTTATAAAAAATTACCAGCGATAGCACTTATAAAGTTCTGGTCTTTTCATATTAAATATAATGCAGTGCCATTGCATTATGATTTTTCTCCATCTCCGGTTACTCATCCGTCATCATTTGTCCTTCTCGTTTGGGGGACGTGTCATTTATTTGTTGCCGGAATGAGGCAAAGGCCATTCCAAGTCAACAACTGGAACTGCGGAGAACAGACTGAAAATTTTATCTAGAAAACTTTAAGGAAAGTCTTTTCCCCTCGCCCTCCGCCTCATCTTTTTTTGCGTTAGTGTTTTATTTCATTACGAATTATGATTATTGCACGTTTTGGTTTTCTCCTATTGTCTTTTTCTCCGTTTTAAAGTTTCAGCTTTACACTTCACTTCAGCTCCCTTCCCTCTTTTGTAGCATTCCCTTGCACAAACCCCATTTTCCCTGCGTGCTATTAAAAGCCACAGCGTTGGGATGTTGGGAACTTTCCTGATCCCACTCACTCCTCCTGGATTTTCCGACCTTTTTGCTCTGCCTCTAGGCTCATGAATTCCTGAGATGACTGTGAAAATAATTTAGCCCTGGTGAATAATGCTCTACGAACACATTATTGTGATATTTGGAACGGAGGAATGCATCCGTATGCATTCATTGTGGATTTACAAGGATATAATAATGTTGGCCTAAAATATCCAGATAGGAGGCATCCACTGGAATGTCATACTACTGCCCGCCGTTTCCTTAAACATTAAGATTAAAATATGGAGAATTCGAAAGTATGCCGTTTGCAAATAGAAAGAGTTGAAAACAATTTCCGCCCATACGTTTACCATAAAGTGGGTTAAAATCAAAGACGAATGCTGGATAAATATGTAATTACTTTAATTTGTCTTTCCGGAGTATTTCACTAAAAACCATAGCACAGCAGCAGCAAATACTTTTCTGCGGACTTTAACTAATTGCTAGTTGCTAGAATTGCTGGAAGTGCTGAAAATTCAGCGGGATAAAAAAGATTTTCCTCTCTCTGAACTCATTCATTCTGATAAGTTGTGAAGTGCCTTCCTTAGCCTTTAGTATTTCTCGAGTGAAAATTTTTTAAGTGGTGGAATTTCGCAACGAAATAAAGCTAGTACATTCAATACACAGATTAGTTCTGCAACTTGAAGGCAAACTTTACTTCTCAAATCTCTTTTTATCCACTACTACTCCACTCATTTCTCCACAGTAGTACATTCCTTCTACCAAGAACTTTGTAAATGACATTCCAGTATGGTTTTACAATGTTAAAAAGTGCTTTCTCATCACGTCTTCATTCCGCCACTTGAGGAGCGCTGTAAAACACGCTATACACGGTTCTGCTGAAATACAGAAGTTTCACGTATTTTTCAGATTTTATTCTAAAATATGTCTTTTTAAAGTTTCTTCCGTAGAAATTACTTAGGCATTTTAGGTACTTTACACACTTTCTTCGAAAGCGAGGGGATAATGAATATGAAGAAAAATGTGTTATTTCCCTATCGAAAAAGTTTTTTCTGACCGGCTTTTGTAAAGCCCCTCATCTCAGAGTCAACTGCCGAAGCGAAGGTCTTATTTGGAGCACAGGTGTATACTGTATTAAAGCCTCACGGAAGCATTAATATTTTCTTTATAGCGTTTCGAGTGCCGAGTTGTTTGTTCGCTTCAGAAAGTCCTTAGTGCTCAAGTTTGTCCCACCCACTATATCTACATCTAAGTCGTTAATGTGCACTCATGCTAACACAATTTACATCCAGACCAGGGAGACCCTCTCTTTCTCTCTAACCAAATGATAGCATTTGCAGAGCTTCCCCAAAAAAAAGCTCCTCGAAGAACATCCTTTTTAGAATGCGCTGCCACACCGGCACGCAACAAGGAAGTGAAGACACAATATATGATAAGAAAAGAAGCAATAATGCCTTTTCCATTGCTGAAATTGTTGTAATGGCGTAGAAAATGAAGTTTCATACGAATTTCATGCGACTTTCATAGAAAATATATTAGTGGTAGCGCATCGCTCAGCCACCCGCTCCCATCAAAATTACAAGAGTGTGCACCTTGGAAAAATATTGTGACATCGGGAATGCCTATAGCGGTTTCTTATTTAGAATGTGAAATTACTTATAGCACTGAGTCATGACTCGTATTAAAAGGAGCAGCAGAAAAAGCTTTATAGGTTCTTCAGCTAAATAAACAAGATGCGCCTATAGAGTACCGTTTTCCCATATAATATTTTGCCATTTCTAGTTTCTACATCCCATCAGTTTCTTCAGTTCAATTTACTTATGCATGAGTGTTGCACACTATTTTTTTCATGCTGTTTTCGATTTGCAAGCACGTTTCATGCGCTCCCTGCTCCCTCCCAATTCGGTATGCATGAATCGCAAAAACGTATTTATCACTTCATATGCCGCTGCTACCCCTTCCCCCTCTTCAGCTGAAAGACACTCGGAGGAAAACACACGTCCAAAAAAAACCAGAGTACTTTCAGCATAAAGTAACATCATATCTTTCCCAGGAAAAACAACATTCAGCGGAGCAGAACAGATCTAGGGCTAAAAAAAGCTGGTGTGTAATAATGCCTATGAACGACATACATAATAATAACATGCAGAAATTGATAGCTACATGGTAAGTAGCTTTGCGCTGTAGTTTTTGTACACTCGGAAGAACTCCCAAGGGTGCTTTCCTCTTCTACCACCTACTTGGAATATATATTTTTTCCCTGGTGTCCTTTGCCGTACGTTGTGCTAGATCGCACTAAAAAAGATGTCTGTGGCGAATGGAAAAGCATGTGCACTGATGTATGGAGGGAGTGAGGGAGTCAAAAAAAAGTTTTTTTTTCTCATGCGAAAGTCTGAAATTGGCAGGAAATGGAATGTAAAAATGTACACTTGTTTGTGCTCTCTCGGTCCATTGGTGAGCTGTTTAAGGGATAGTGTACGTAGTTACTGAAAAACACTGGCATGAATTTGTATTAAATGGGAAATGGTTGCAAAATGTGTCACTAGACGATCACTTTGAGGCTGGCCAATAGAGAGGAGTGAATAAGTAGGAATGGTGAAGGTGAATGGGAAGTGCAAAAGCGAGTTTGAATGTTGTGGCTTTTCTTTTTCTCCTTTTCTCCACGGTAATATTGTAAACGAAACTTGTTCAGGGAGAACACATGAGGATGGCGACTTGCTTTCATTTTTTCACTGCAGTGCTAGCAGTGGTGGAGTGGAAGTAGTAGCCGGTTATTTTTTTGTTGAAAGGAGCAGGCTTGCAAAATAAAAAGAAACTTTTTTTTATCGTAATGTTGCTGTAGTTTTCCCACCTGCATATGACTTTGACTTTACTCAACTTCCGTGGTTTCGAACTGTTCCAGTATCGGATAAGAAATGGGAAACGTGTTCCATGTGGTATTCCCAGTGATCATAATAATATCATTGGGAGAAAAAAAGGCACTAACTATATCATTCCTAATAGGAAAACTTTTCTAAGTGCTAAGTTCGGGGGATAGTCACCTTGTGTGGCTAACCTGCACAGTTCCAACTTTATTTTTTTTCAAGTGACAGTCACCTTTTATCAAAATTTTTCTGACATTTCTTCCAAAAAAATGAAAATTTTAGTACGCGTAATAGATGGAGCCTTAGTTTGCCTTTAAAAATGAAGGGAAAGCTGCAAAAAAGGTTAAGAAGAAGGTATGGAAGGCCCCCATTTGTTTCAATTTTTAAAAAAGGGCAAATACTTTCAGGCACCCTTATTGATTCAATTCGGTAACGAGGAGGTTATTTTTTTATCGCATTTCGCTTAGCGTGGAAAGTACCTAACGACAAACTCTTATCATCAGCACCTCTCCTCCTCAATCCTACCCTCCAACATTTCACAGAAGACACGAGATCTAGACGGCTCTGAAGTCTGAAATCTAAACGAGGCGTGGTGGAAACGCACATACAGGGAAAACTGCCCATTTTCGTGAATAGGGTATTAATGGTAACACTTTTTGTAAGTATCACTTACACTTCCTAAAAGGGTCATATCTGCAATTTTTTGTAAATCGCTCTTCCCCATGTACCATTACCTACGCCGAAACTCCTGTTACATTGTCTGGTTCATTATCCCTTCGTAATTGAACCTGGAATCGTAGTGCTTGAGTTTAGCTAGGGAACCTGTGTAGTGAGGACTTGGTGGATGTGTAGAATTTGCTGCTTTTCCGCAGAGCTCTGATGGTATAAAAATTGCATAAAAAACGGCGAAAGTGGAACTTCCTTTAAAGCTATTTGTTCTGGTAGTGGCTCCGTTCGGTTCAGTGGAAAGTGAAGTTATCAGGAAAATGAAAGGAATCGCTTTCCACCAATAATTTTTTTCCGGTGACTATTGTACAGGTAGACTAAAATATATATGGGGAGAC
>JAHZND010005795.1:0-11298 GCA_027744115.1 Acrocyrtus sp. NNG-2020
TTATTATTCTGTCCATACTTGGCCAATAAAGACAGTAGACGAGGAATAAGGAAAAGGACAAGACAAGACAATGTGTCAGGTTACATCAATGATTGTTTGTAATGAATCCTTTTGTTTACACTAGACCTAACAATAGGAGGGTGCACCTTGCACATAAAATTTTACAAAAAGGTAGAGATTACGGCTCAAGTTTTATCAAATAATCACAAATTTCTAGAAAAAGCAACCTTGCCTGATATCTTAACTTTTCTGGCATGCTTTCAGATTATCAAAAGTAATAATTACGCCAAGTAACCTTTTCAATCTTTCCTTTTGAAGTGTTCACACTGCGAGTGCAGGGAGCAGTGGCGGTGGCCCGGCACGCAAAAACTTTTCATTTTTATAGATATAGAAATTTTTAGGAGCCTCAAGGTGAAAATATATTTTTCTGGTAATATTATTGGTTACTAGTGCACTCTTATCTTTGGGTTTTTGGTCCCCTTTCTAAATTCCATGTAAGATTTCTATTAGCGCACACGCATATAATCTAAAAATCTTAATATCTTATCGTCCTTTTATATCGACGCACATAAATAAAACGCTGGTTGGAGCTCCTCCCGTTGTGCATAACTCCATACTTGGACATTACATGCCTACTTTCTTATTAATCGATGACGATAACAATTATGATCTTATTATGGGAGCCGTATTATTATCCTATTCTTATTGTACTATGTAATAATTGTGGCTCGGAATGTGGTCTCCTTCAAAGTGAGTGCACTTCATAGACCCCGCTCTTATACTCTCTTCCACTTTTGGAAATTATTATCCGTGCGTGCTTAAATTCATGTTGAGGCAGAGGCGATGATTACGATAGTGCCTTTAATGTAATTATGTGCTTTGTTGGATCATCTTACACGGCCCATCTTTAAGAAAAAAGGATGTAGGGACTAGGGAAGCGGATACTTGCATCGCGTGGCACTGAAAAAGGTGATCCAGTCTATCACCTTTTATATTCCAGAGTCAGCAGGCAAGACCACAAAGGAAGTTTTTAACTACCTTGTAAAGGCTGACAAAAGTGCGTTTTTAAGGTGCGAAGCAGCTGCTTCAACAATAAATGTTGGAATAGTGTATTAAAAAGGTTTTTATTCAATCTGGAAATATAAAGGCTTCCTTCAGCTGCTCCTTCTTGTTCGCGGTGCAACTGTCGCGTTACAATATGGCTCGTGCCTTATGCTGCCATATAAGATTAGCCCGAGAGTATTTTATCGATAAAGAAGCGTACATTCTTTCTTTACTCGATTTCAGCATTTCCCGTCTGGTAAATTGCCATTGCTATCAAGTAATTTCCCGTTTCCCCTGAGTACGCTTAAAAGCAAGGAGAAGGAGGAAATAACGACTTGGCAATAATCATTCTGACGACCAACCAGGGTAACTTTTCTATATATAGAGTGCTACACTGTGCGGAGCGGATACATGATTAAAGCTTCCTTTATATAATTTTGCTTCATTCAAAATTCGTGATAATGCTGGAGTGGTTGGCTGCTATCAGAGGAATGCTTTGTAGTACACTCTCGTACGAGCAGATAAATCTTCAGGTGTTCATGTAGAAGGGAGTGAATGCGAGGAAAATCCAAAATTCATTTTAGTCAAGTTACATCTGAAAGGCACATCCATAACATGGTTTTTTTACAAGTGAAAGAAAATCGTTTCCACATTTTTTGGTATCCATACCGTGAAACGAAAATAAAGCTCTGAGTGAAGCGAGAACTTTTTTTTAGGGAAAAATGAAAATATGCAAGAATGGTGCATACCCTATATAGCCAAAGCTTGTTTTGAAATGTAGGAAGCATCCATTTCCCTAGAAGGACTTTAGGCCATTTTAAACATAGGGACTAGGGTGAAAAAAAATCCTATAGCTTAGTGAAGTGGAAGGATCTTCATTTAATAAGGTAAAATGGTTAGTATTCTTGCGAAGGTTATCATGTTTATCAGGATGGAATGAACTGGGGCTACATTACACATTTTGTCTCTGTGAGCTGGTGTACGATCAGATTCTATACACATCTAGGGAGGAATTTCTGACAGAAGAGGTTCCCTTGTTAAAAAGGATCCTTGCTGAAGGTTTCTGTTTCTGCTCTTTTCTCCCATCTTAACAATTTTTTTCAAGAACATCCGCTGTTTTTGTAAGAAAAGAGTGTTGTTGAGCAAAAAGCAATCTTAAATATTAGAACAAGTAAAGAGTTGAAGGAGAGAGAAGGTGAAGCTGCACAGATCCGTTTTCGTATCCCTACCACTCACTCGTCTTTGGAATATTAGATTACTTGACAACGTATGGCAATGCAGTAGTTGAAGTTGAACACTGAACAGGAAGGAAATGGCGAGGCTCTCTGGCAGGCTGAGAAAAAGGTGGGCTACTCTGGCTCTGCCACCAGGCAGGCTTATGTACTTAGGCTTGGCCTAGTATATGTTTTATGAAACGTGCAGTACTGTAATGAAATACATATTTCTCGTTCCAAGTGTCTTCGGGAGACAACTACACGAAGTTTCTGCTAAAATAAAGTGAAATAAAGTAAATCCTGAAACGGATGAGAAGGAAATCTTTTCAGACTGTGGGAAGCGTGTGCATGGTCCATGGACTCATGGTTACTCTTCCGTTCTTCAGGATATGATGAGTTAGCTGAATGTATAAAATAATGATTATGATATGCCATGATATTTTGCTTGTGCCAACAGCTCCCTCCTTAGAAAAACGGTTGAGTACCAAGTAGCAGCAATGTAATATCCCTTTTCCTCTTCGGAAGAGAATTATTGAACGCATCCGTCGTCCTCCTATTTAAGGATTTTCATAATAATCGAGTCGTCCTCCTATTTAAAGATTTTCATAATAATCGGTTGTACTTGCAATGCATGATACAATGCGTGCAATATAGCTCCAGTTACCAGTTCTTCGCCCAAGAATAAGCCCACCTAAACTGACATGCCAGTGGTTTCTGGGGTAGGTACCTACAACCTAAATTGCATGTACAAGTTCATTGGCTGTTAGCTGGGCGCGTAAGAATCTAAACAAAGTGCGTTCCCTACGCATCCAAGACATTTTCCCATTATAGGAGAAAAAAAACTTGCCAGGAAAAACTTTTTAAAAAGATTCATGTTTACCCAGATGACATAAACTTGTGAGGATTCTGAGAACCAAAAAAATCTAAATTTTACACGGCGGGCTAGTAAATAAGGTGGTTTGGTTGAAGTTCTTGGAGTATGTATAACTTTTCTTCGTTTTTCAATAGAAGATCTTACTCTAGCAAGAAATGAGGTTTTTAATGTAGCGAAACGGGTAGAAAAAACAAAATCACTGAAGTTATTGTACTCAAACAAAAAGTATTGGTGGCAATGCCAATGGCAGAGTTTGTTCAGTTCGACCACTCTCTTTCTGCCCTTCCCATTTCTTTTCGTGTTGTTGTCTGCGTTATTGAACCAACTTGTCATCAGCCGTAGGAAGGAAAGGTTCAATGTTCATGAGTTTTCGGTGATATCCTTTTCATTTCCATGTCGCTCTGTTACTACTATCACCCACCCTTATCACTGCCCCTCTCTCCATCCATACTGGAATAAATACATACTAACAAAACCAAAAAGAGTAAACTCAATTTTTTCCGAAGTTTTCTATTGTGTAAATGTTTCCTGGAGTATTCCGGTTTATATCGTGTAGGCAGCACGCATCAACCTTCCTCCTCCACAGATAAATGAGTGGCATTTACGTGAACGACATGATCTTATTAAACGTGTGTGATGGGAACATGTGTGCAGATAGCAAAGGGACTCCATCATCACTCTCCAACAACCACTAGGACCACCTCTCCTTCACTTCTTGTAAATCTAAATGGCATAAAAAGTAATAATAAACAAGAGACAAGTAAAATTTTCCTGAGATGGATGGATAGATAGAGATCCTCCAGCTTTTTTTTATCCAGCTCAGCTTTTACTTTTTTGGAGGCATCAGTAGAGCAAACAATACAGGCTCAAATCTAGGTAGATCTTCTTCCATGAGGGAGAGAGAAAAGGGAATATGCAGTGGTTGGTTTTGATGGAAAGCTTTATAATGGATACAACCATGTACGTAATGGATAGATGATGGCCTAGGCAGTCCTTCATCCTCATCCTTCACAGGGCAAAGTTATGATATGAAGTTTGCGTTTCAGCTCTAAAAAGAAATATCACGTCGCAATCCCTAAGAGGAGGAGGAGGAAGATGGGAATGATGATGGTTGTGAAATATACACCAAAGTTGCTGGCTACGAGAGAGCGTATGAAATTGGAGTTGGGAACATGAAACACTTTCCCAAGTTGACATATGTGCACCGTATCGAACACAGGCTATTTACTCTGTTTTCTCCCCACTTTTTCCACTTCCACCCTTTTTCTGCCTGGAAGCATCTGTAAAATATATGACATAATACACTGGCTTGTATTCCTTTTTATTATGAGGAGGAGAGTGGAGAAAATAAGGATAATTTGGGAACACACTAATAATAATATATTTTGTGGAATTGAGGACTAGTGTAAAATTTAGGATATCAGCAACGGGATCGCAACTCGCAACTGGAAAATTTTCTGGAGAAAAGAAAGGGTGGTTAAGAACCATTCACGTGCATTTTCCATCTCTTGGGGAAAAGCTGGGCAGAAAATCGGTTGCTAAAATAGATCTGAAAATGCTGTTTTCTATGGTGTAGGTGTAAGAGCATTTTTCTGTTGGTGGTGCTATTACTACAAGAAAATGTGAAAGGAAAGAGGGGAAAAGGCTGATGATATTCAGAATGGGTCTGTAAGTGAATCTAGAACGGAGTTCATGGAAAAGATGCGAATTGCACTGTAAATATCCGAAATGTTTGATACGGAGGAAAAACCTGTAATGTCTTCGTTTTCCTGTCCCTCGCCAGCTATGAGGAAAGAACGTTGCACAGCTCCAGTTCGGTTTTTGTCTCCGTGCTCTTCATATAGGTCTCTTTTTGTGAGCTGAGCTGAGAAGCGGCCTGGCCTTGCTCCCTTCTTCTCTTCCTGCTGCCCTGAACACAAAAAAAAGAGTCTCATTCCCCCTTTTTCAATTTCTGTGAGTGACTGGAAGGGAAGAAAGGAAGAGACTGCTTTCCTTTACTACACAAAATTTTGCCCTTCTCCCTTCTTCTGTTTTCTTGATGGGAGCGTAAGAGCTGTTGCTCTGTTTTTAACCAACCATCCGTATTCAAGGCTGGTCCAACGCTCATTTGCCACTTAGCGAGTAGTTGGCTCTCGTCCTCGACTTCGACTTCATACCTTGCTCACGGTGCTCCTCTGTTCTGTCGTTCTCGATTTTTGTTAGTCTGCATTCCGCATAGAAAACAGAACTACGTGTGAAGTGCGTTTTTACGACCTCCTCAGTATGAGTTATGAAGTTTGAGCGAAAAAAATTGTCATAAAATATTCCACCCAATTCTAGTGCTCATTTTGATACAAGGCAGAAGACGATAATGGACTCGAAGGAAAAACTCACATTTTTCATCCCTCCCGTCAAGCCATCGTGAGTAGGACTACGTGCAAGTTATAATCTGTGCCTAATTGATTCGTGTAAAGTAGAAAATAAAAAGGTGAAATAGATGCGAAAAATGGCGCTCCTGCCTGCTACACATTAGCACTGCCCTGTAATCTACGTCGTGAAGGTCTAAAAGCGCTGTTACTCTGGGATGAAGCGGATTTCATGATTCATATGACGGAGGACACAATAATCTAGCTTATAATCAGTAATCAATATACGTGTTCTCTAAACGAGCTTTTTATCTTGTTAGAGGGCATTCCTCGATCAGTTCAAAGCAGACTGATGTGTGCTTATATGAGTGCAAGCAGAGCAATTAAGATTTTGCTGACCAATTAAGATGAACGAGCAAAGTGGAAACTCTCAAAGTGCAAAAGTTATTGAGCTCAAAAACTTTTCGACTTTACAACTTACAAATTTGTACTTCTAAACTTTGGCCGTCTTCTCCGCACCGTGTTCGTTCTTTGCTCTTAAGTGGTAAATATTAAATAGCAAAAGTTATTGAGCTCAAAAACTTTTCGACTTTACAACTTACAAATTTGTACTTCTAAACTTTGGCCGTCTTCTCCGCACCGTGTTCGTTCTTCGCTCTTAAGTGGTAAATATTAAATTATCAGTGTTGTTACTGCACTTCACATAAACTTAAAATCAGTAACTCTCTGCCAAAGTCATTACAACAAAGAGATTATTATTGAACGATGCACACATTCAAATTAATGAAAGGATGAAACGATAAGAATTGACCAGACTGGTTTTTTCCGTCTGCAATCTGCTCACACTTCTAATGTGTTCTTCTTGCTATCTTAAAAGAAAAAATATTTTACCTGTCATCACGCAATAATACTGCGCTAATATGAAATTCAGTTTGGCCACGGGCGAAAAAAAATTCTTATTAGAATTTGAGACCCAATGATGATCGTCATCACGCCGCCTTCGATAGACTAGAAATGGTTTAAAAGAAATTAGTAAACTTTCCATCTCCATTCCATTTAAGTACTTGTGCACTTATGCAAATTACAATGTTCTAACACTGCCCGTGTGTGATTTGATACTTGTCGTGGTGATGTTGTGGCGTGTGCTTGATTACAGACATGAATTTTTATAATCTTCTATCACATCGTACATTAGTTTATGGAGCTGTCCACTTCATTTAAACTCTTCTTAATCTGGGTTTTTGTGCGGTTTATTGATGAGATAGCGATTAGCAGAAGTTTGAAAAGGGACGGCAGCAATTGACGTGCAATTTAAGAAATTTCTCGATGTAAAAGGAAAAATTCGCTGATCTTGTAAAAGTTGTAATCTTCCACGAATATTACCTGCGTTGGTGTCCGAGTGTAAAAAAATCTTTAAGGAAATGATTTTATAAACGTTTCTAAAATAAATTTCATTGACCGTATTCACGCGCTCATATATCAAACTCTGAATTAAAAGTCTTTTCTATGTGTCACTCTCAAACAAAGTTTTTTTTGCTTGGTGGACGCCGACGAGTGAGAGAGCAACAAAGTAAAAGCGTTTTACTTTTTAAGGAGTTTGGTAGAATTTTGACGGAGTGAAATTGTGAAGCTGAAGCTGCTAAAGGTTGTGAAAAGGAAAACACTCTCTCTCTCTCTCTGTGCGCCTCCTCTTTGGTGTGATGATACGTGAAAAATATTGCTGTACATGAGGATACTCATGAATCATGCTATCCTCATGATTGTATGTAGTGATGAGAAGGATAATTAACGAATAATGTTTCAAATTAATACCGTTACCTTTCATGATTTGGTGTTGAATAAGTTTGCAGGATTTTGAGAAGACTTCGTGTCTCCGCATTCAATAAATTAACTAAGCGAGGAGGAAAAAATATTTTTGTCGTGAGTTCATATTAACTTTGTAGCACGCGACATATTCTGACATCAACTAAGAGAACCATGACTAGAATCCACATTAGTAGAAACTGGCTCAGTGTCGCTATCCTGAAGTGAAAAAAAAACTTTTTTGTGAGTTATTAGTGGGCTGCACTTAACAAGCAGAAGGAGCAATGAATTCTTCGTGAAAAGGGGATAAAAGGATAGGTTTGGTTGGCTTACTTCTTTGAGGATTGGAATCATAGAAAAGGTGGGTTCAATTAACATAAATTAAGTAAGAATCTGGTGAGATGTAAAAGCAAAAAAAGTGATTGCTGAGAAATATGCTCAGCAATGGTACAATCTGACCGAATTGAAATTGGCCGTGTTTCCTAATTCCTTTGATGAAATTCCTGTACAACAGCGAATTGAAAAAAGTCGTGCCTATGTGGCAAAAATACATAATTTTGCATTCTATTCAGGCAGTCAGAAATTCGGATACCTAACTACCTATTCCTATATCATGTCATCATCCTCAATTTAGAGTCACGATATTAGATACCTATTCTCTGGAAGCTTCAACTGATGATGCTCTGGCGTAACGAACAAAGCCTGATTGTAGCTACAAAAATGCACTGACTCTCCATATCGCCTTTTAAAGCTACAGGGAAAATTGCAAACCTATCCTTCGTTAGACCTTTTAAATACAGTTCGTATGTAAAAATGCATTCATTATACTGAAAAAGTGGCCAGTGAAATGAAAATGTTGAAATGAGTTGTTTGCATGATGTTCTTAGAAATAGCCAGCCAACCACATAATTCCACAGTGCCGTCGTCAGCATACTGGCAGACGTTTTCTTATATTACAAAAAAGAGTTTTACATGTAAAAATATAGAGGAATGGTTGCAAATTTTTCCATAAAATTTGCTCCATGCATTCTGGAGATAATAATGAGAGAGCTTTTTTGATGACGCTGCTACAGCTTGCATCATTATTACTACTATTGTTCGTTGCAGGTAGATGATTATTACAGTTTATAGCAGGGAAGATGATGATGCTAGATTATAGCGTAGGAATCCGGTGGGAAATGTGTAATGACTGTAAAAATATAGATGTATAAAAAATCAGTTTGCCATTTTTTTGTCATTGTTCAGCCTTAGATTTAAGTGAATTCGCTCCTACGTACGAACTTTACGAACTTATTTGCACCGTAGCCAGTAAAGGTTAAAAGGGTGCATTAATTTTTGCGTGTAGCACTCTTGTACCTTCGGCGTAAACTTCAGTTCGGAGCAAGTAGAAATCAATTTTTAGGCTTGATATCTACAAAACTCTTGTAAACTGAAGAGATATTAAAGTTAAAAAAGCGATGCATTTTTGTTTTTACTTTGTCTAACCAACCCAACGTCACTTTGTCTGAAGCTCTGAAGTCGTGTTACATTCGCTAATAATAATATGATCTCATCACTTGCAAGACCGGTTAGTAACGTACAATTTTTTTCTGCTGGTGTTGGTGATTGGTGCAGTCACACTCGTACTTTTGTATAATGTAGTCATACTAATATCTAAGCATACTTGGGTACGTAGGTCTGCTCGAGAAGAAGGGCTAATCTGTTTATTTGATTTTTATTGTTTTGTTGATCTTCGTACTGTTACTGCTCTTTGTTGCTCCCATTTAACATTTATAGCTTTATCTTGAGTTTATCTCCCAATTCCAATGAAGTGATGTTGCTGAAGATAGGCAGAGGGATAAGTACATTTCCCTGCAGTACATTTTTAGATTTTTTGCTGAGTTATGAAAAAAATGCTTTTTTATTATCATTCCATATCAACCACCTTCTGACGCTTGCATGGTGCAGAGAGGAGAAGGATGTAAAAATTCTGATCAAGTTTAAAGAGTAGATAAATAACCTTGAGTGAGAAAGATTGTAAAAAAAGTGCACACACAATCATAACAATCAGTCAAGTGGAGGATTTTTATTTAAAGTGGATGTTTGTTGTTATGTGTTAATTACAACGAGAAATTTCCTTCGTGCTTGTTGCCGAAGTTGGTTTTTCTTCTTGCGTACACTGATGAACTCAAAAGATAAAAACGATTATTAGATTCGGGAAAGAAAGAAGGCGGAGGGGATTTTAAGTGACTTGGCTTTTTTTGGTTGAGGAAAGAAAAAGCGAAAGATGGTTATTTAACCTTTCCGCGAAACGAAAGAGAATTAGCCGAAGCCTCCACTCCTTATTAGTATAGACACAACTCCAGCAAATGCTATCTCCCATTATCATCATCCTCCTCGTAAAGTTTGCTTAAAGATTAGCTTACTCACAAGACATTTTCTATTCTTTCCCCATTTTCATGAGCAAACTTGCCGTTTTCTTTATTTATTTTTGGGGTCGATAGTGTTATCATCAAAGTTGCTCATTTCTGTGTCTGGCTGAGAAGAGTTTTTCTTGTGATTTTTTTACATCAAAATTTTTTGTTCAAACAATAGAAGACAAGAAAGAATTGAGAATAGGACGTAACTTTCAAAAAAACTTTCAACTAGCAAAAATTACTGTTATAACGGCTATATATAGTATGACGATAACAAATGTCTCTGTTGATAACACACTGACTTTTTTAGTTCCGGAAGAGGAGCAGAAAACTGTCGGCGTCAGTATCTCAACAATCTTCAGACGGAAGGGAAGAAAACTCTTGCTCAACTGTCAAAGTGCATACCTAAGTAGGAAAGAAGTGCCTACTGCTGAGAGGAAGAAGAAGTCCTATAATTTTAACACTTTTTTTCCATGATTCTTTTTTGTGCGTTTTGTACGCGTAAGCTGGTTATACAATAAGTTATGTACTTTGCAACTACTCTGCTATTGTTCGTACTCAGCCTTATTCCCTTTTTATCACGGTCATCCATCTTCCTGGCCTTTTCTAAAGCTAAAGCTGTTCTTCTCTGGTGAAATACTGCAGAGAATTTCGGTTAACGATGTGTCAAGCCGCTTACACTTTGACCGACTCTCAAAGCCCATGCACAGTGAGTGGCATAAATATAGCTGGGAAAGAGCATTAACTCGGATGGATGTGGGATTACCAGAAAAAATAGAGAAAAAGCAAGCTAAATGGTAGCAAACTTGTTAAATGTTATTTTCTGTTGGTGGCTGCCTCGTTGAGTATGCTTTTTTATGTGACCAGCCGAATGTTTTATGACCAGTGGAATTTTTAATGATTTTCATAACGCATAAATATACGCAGAAGGTGGTGTCCTGTGTGGTGGCATCGTAGTGTGGTGCGGTGATAACTGCCATTACAGTACCGCTCGCTGTAAATTTTCATTTGGTCTGTTCTGTCCTTTCATTCTAAAAAAAGTGAATGAGAAGCAGCAGTAGAAATGGGCTCCCCTCTTCTTTTAGATCACGTAAACCAAAATCGATTCAATGGCGAAATGAAGCTGAGCATTTTTTTGTTTTGTTGAGTGGGGGATGGTTGTTGTGGGATAGTGAAAATCTACACAAAAATCCTTGTAAGGGATTTCGAGGTTAATAGCAGAAAAATAGCTTGAGATGAATGCGTTTAGACCTCTGCTAATGATGCTATGAATTGCTGTACTGCACGGTGAAGTACATACACTACAGTACGGACAGTTGCTGTCCACCCACCCTATTCAATATTACTTTTCATTCACTTTTAGCTCATTTCATTATGCACTTGTCGTCGAGCTCAAATATTTTCGTCCTCATTGGATCTCTCAGCTCCATTCAGTAATAAAACGTGGAAGTATCTATTTCTGGCATTGTTGGCAAGTATGAAGGAGAAGGTGGAAATTAAAACGGTGTATAGTTCCATAAAGTACAAGCTGTAACTAGTAGCAGCTTCCTATGATATCCTTGGATTGCATTTATATATTCATGACAGATCAGCACAAGTCAATAAAAAGTAATAAAATAGCG
>JAHZND010005796.1:0-11100 GCA_027744115.1 Acrocyrtus sp. NNG-2020
CCGTACTGCTGACTTTTATTACGAGCAAAAATATTGGAGATGTCACTATCGCTTATAAAACTGTTATTGCAGAGGGTTACTTTCGTCCCGTTGGACGCTATTACAGTGACATTATGAACCAGCTCTTCATTTAGATTTTCGTTCCTAGTATTGGAGCCGCGTGAGCTAGCGTAAGGATCACTTTCTCGAACGCCCCCGGCGCCTGTGGTACTGCTTTGATTTGAACTTTTAATCAATAAGTTTTCTTGTTGCGACCCTACTGTTAATGACTTGTTGTGTGAGCTGGCTATTGTACCCGGAGAAATTAATGAAGGTGCTTCAGTAAATATTTGGACAGTTCCACTGGAAGATTTTTCTGTAACCTGATAAGAAACGGAATCTTCGCCCTTTGACACTTCTTTGGTTGAGTTTTCTTTTTTTATGGGTGCCACTACAACTTCCTCACGTGGCGCGGAGGAAGCTTCCCGTTGTATTGCACCCTGCTGGTTAACGGAGGACGACTCCATGCGCATTTCAGTGAAGGACTCAGTCACAGTTTTCTCCGTTCCCGATATTTGTGAAACCGCTTCAATCCCATTCTCTTTAGGAGACGAGGTAACTTCGTGTTGGAAGGAGCTTGAGAAAGAAATTTCTCCTTCACTGAATCCTCTGCCATTCTGTTTGAAGCTGGATGTCTTCTCAGGAGCTGGAGTAGTGAATTCAATGATAGGCGTCATAATACTACTTCCCTGTCTGGTCGACGAACTTTCATGAGCATTTGGACTTTCACTTGTCTGACTTTCTTCCGACACTTTGCTATGCTGCGTGCTCCCAGAGCTCTGCTCGGGAGGTGCAGTGGTCGATTCTGCGATAGATGTTGCAATGCCAGTTCCGGGGTTTCTCGACGTAGGTTTGAGAGGTTCGGAACTCTCGCTTGTCTGAATTTCTCCCATACCCCTGCCGCTCTGCTTTATGCTGGAACTTCTCTCAGAAGTGACAGTGACGAGTTCAACGGTAGGCGTCACAATGTTACTTTCGGGGAGGGTTGATGCAGATTCAGGTAACTCGGGAATTTGGGTCGTTTGCATTCCTCCAGTTGTTCTGTCGTTCTCTGTAATACTTGGAGTCTTTTCAGGGCCTGGAGTGTTGGATTCAACGGTAGGTGTTACAATGCTACTGCTGGAAGTGCTTGTTGCAGTGTCAAGCGATTCGGGACCTGCGCTCGTATGAACGCTGCCAATACCTCTTCCGCTCTGCTCAGAGCCAGAGATTTTGTCGGGTGGAGTAGTACTAGGCTCCACGTTAGGTGCCACAATGGTAGTTGCTGGGGCGTCCGTTGCACTTTCTTGAGACTTAGGATCCTCGCTTATCTGAACATCTTTAATACCTCTGCCATTTTGTTCAGTACCAGGGCTCTTCTCGGGAGTAGCAGTAGTAGATTCAACGATTGCTGTGACCATGCTGCTTGTTGTATGGACTTCTGACCCTTCACTAGGTTGGCTTTCTCCAATACCTCTGCCAATCTGATTAGCTCCAGTGCTTTTCTCTGGGGTCGCAGTGGTGGTTTCAGCTGCAGGTGATACAATACCGCCTTCAGGAGAGCGTGTTCCAGATTCATGGGCTTCCGGCCCTTCACTTGTTTGGATTTCTCCTATACCTCGTCCGCTCTGTTCAGCTCCAGAAGTCTTCTCGGGAGCTGCTGTCGTGGGCTCAACGGTAGGCGACACAATGCTGGTTCCAGGGGCGTCTGTTCTAGTCTCATGACCTTCTGGGCCTTCACTTATTTGGCTTTCTCCTATTCCTCTCCCGCTCTGAGTAACGCCAGAGCTTAGAGGAGCTTGTGTGCTGGGCTCAACGGTTGATGCGGCAGTTCCAGTTTCACGCGCTTCCTCCACTTCGCTTGTCTGGCCTTTTCCAATGCCTCTGCCATTTTGTTCTCCTGAACTTTTCACGGATCCAGAAGTGGTGGACTCAACCGTAGTGGTTATAATGATAATTCCAGGAGAATCCGTTACAGTTACTTGGGCTTCCTGGCCTTCCGTTGTTTGAGCTTCTCCAATACTTCTTCCGTTCTGTTTACCGCCGGAGCTCATCTCGGAAGCAGTTGTAGTTGTCTCAACGATGGGTATTCCAGTACTGCCTCCAGGAGCGTTTGGTCCAGCTTCTTGAGCTTTTGGCTCTTCCGTGGTTTGGCTTTCTCCAATACTTCTGCCGTTCTGTATACCGCCTGAGCTCATCTCGGGAGTAGCTGTGGTTGGCTCAGCGATAGGTGTGACAATGCTTACGTCAGGTGCACCTGTTCCAGTTTTGGAGGCTTCCTGCCCTTCAGTTGTTTGGCTTCCTCCAATACCTCTTCCAATCTGGTTTGCTCCCGGATTTTTTTCAGGAGCAGATGTGGAGGGCTCAGCCGTAGTTGTCATAATGATAGTTCCAGAAGAATCCGTTACAGTCACTTGGATTTCCGGCCCTTCTGATGTTTGGCTTTCTCCTATACCTCTTCCAATCTGGCTAGCTCCAGAACTTTTATTCTGTATACCGCCTGAGCTCATCTCGGGAGTAGCTGTGGTTGGCTCAGCGATAGGTGTGACAATGCTTACGTCAGGTGCGCCTGTTCCAGTTTTGGAGGCTTCCTGGCCTTCAGTTGTTTGGCTTTCTCCAACACCTCTTGCGATCTGGTTTGCTCCCGGATTTTTTTCAGGAGCAGATGTGGAGGGCTCAGCCGTAGTCGCCATAATGATAGTTCCAGGAGAATCCGTTACAGTTACTTGGACTTCCGGCTCTTCTGATGTTTGGCTTTCTCCTATACCTCTTCCAATCTGGCTAGCTCCAGAACTTTTATCTGGAGCTGCTGTAGTGAGCTCGGTGGCAGGTGTCGCAATGCCTCCTGGAGAACCACTTCCAGTTTCATGGATTTCTGGCCCTTCGCTTGTTTGAACTTCTCCAATGCCTCTGCCATTCTGTATACCACCCGAACTTACTGGCGTTGCTGTGCTAGGCTCAACAGTAGGTAGCACAATGCTATTACCTGGAGAGCTCGTTGCAGTTTCATTAGCTTCTGGCCTTTCCGTTGTTTGCGTTTCTCCAATACCTCTGCCGTTTTGATTAGCATCGGGATTTTTCTCTGGAGCTGCTGTGCTGGGCTCAACAGTAGCTGCGACAGTTACAGCGTCTCGGGTTTCCGACCTTTCTTCTGTTTGACTTTCTCCAATACCTCTTCCGTCCTGTTTACCACCAGAGATCTTCTCCGAAACAGCTGTGCTGGTCTCAACAGTTGGCGTCACAACGGTACTAGCGGTCTGGCTGGCAGCAGAGTTATTTTCTGTAGCACTGCTGGACTCAGCAGACGCTGTCGACACGCTACCTCCAGGAGATTCGGTACCACTTTCATGTAATCCTGGGCCTTAACTAGCGGTCTGACTGGCAGCAGAGTTATTTTCTGTAGCACTGCTGGACTCAGCAGACGCTGTCGACACACCACCTCCAGGAGAACCAGTACCACTTTCATGTAATCCTGGGCCTTCGCTTGTTTGACTTTCTCCAATGCCTCTTCCGCTTTGTTTACCACCAGAGGTCAACTCGGGAGCAGACGTGGTGGGCTCAACCATAGGAGTGGTAATGCTAGTTTCAGAGACACCAGTTTTGTGAGTTTCTGGGGGTTCGGTTGTTTGGCTTTCTTCAATGCCTCTGCCGTTCTGGTTAGCTCCAGTGGTTTTCTCTGGTAAAGTCGTGAACGGCTCAGCGGTGGACGCCGCAATTCCACCTCCAGGAGAAGCAGTTTCGGTTACACGGGCTTCGGACGCCTCGCTTGTTTGGATTTCTCCTATACCTCTGCCGTTCTGCTCAGTACCAAAGTTTAGAGGAGCTTGGGTGCCGGGCTGGGCAGTAGATGCGACAGATTCATGGGCTTCTGGTCTTTCGCTAGTCAGGCTTTCTCCAATACCTCTTCCTGTCTGCCCTGAATTGGAGTTCTTTTCCAAAAAACTAGTGGTAGATTCAACGACAGATGCAGATGTCCCAATATTTTCAACGGGGGAGCTTGTCTCTGTCTGATGCGTAGCAGAAGTCGTCTCAGTGGCAACTTGGGTCTCCTTTAACTTGCCTTCGGTATAACTTGGGGTATTCTGTGAGTTATCTGTTGAGGGTGCTCCCTCTGAACTGATTTGCGCAGTTGTTGGGTTTTCCGAACTGAAAGTGCTACTCGCCGCATCCACAGTGAGCTCGGTAGTAGCAGTCGGTGGCTCTTGTGCCTTTGACGTTGTAGAATCTACTAGGGTGCTCGACTGTGTCGAAGACAAGTCTGTTCCGGACCTCTCACTGGTCACTCGAGTCTCGATTTGATTTCTTTCAGTTATACTTGGCATAGTTTTCTCCGTTGCGTCTGCTATCCCTACACTGACTTGCGGAGTTGTTGGGATTTCGGAACTGGCCCTCACCGTACTGAAAGCAGTGTCTGTCGCATTTTCCGTTGCTGCAGCAGTTGTTGGTCTGATGGCCCTTCCGATGCCAACATTTGGCTCGGTAGTAATAGCCACTGCAGAATCAGTAGGTGTCGCCTCTGGTCCCTTTGCCGTTGAAGCATCTTCCTTGGTACTTGGCTGAGTAGTAGGTGAATCTGCTTCGAACTTTTCAGTGGTGACTTGACTCTCGATTATTTTACCTCCAGGATCACTTGAGACAACTTCTGATGTCTCCGTTGAGCCTGCTGGCAACTCACTTGGACTCATTTGTGTGGTCGCTGGAATTTCAGAACTTATCCTCTCCGTACTAGAAACAATTACCGCAGCATTCTCCGTCACTGAAACAGTTGTCGCTCTAATGGTGCTTCCCGCATCCAAGGTAGACTCAGTAGTGACAGCCGGTGCAGGAGCCAAAAGATCTGTTTCCGGTCCCTTTGTCGTCGTAGCATCTTCTTTAGGGCTTGCCTGAGTAGCAGAAGAATCAGTTCCAGTCTTCTCAGTGGTCAATTGGCTCTCGACTCCTCCACCTTCTGTAACAGTTGGGGCAGCTTGTGATTTCTCGGTCGATTCGCCTGCCGCTGACGTCGCTGGTGTTGTTTCTGGAATTTCCAAACTCTTCATTTCCGTACTTGAAGCAGCTCCCGCCGCATTTTCTGTGGTCGCAGCCGCTGTCACTTGACTGGAGCTTTCCTCAACAACGGTGGGCCTGGTACTGGTAACTACCGAAGAAGCAGAAGACGCCGGCTCTTGTCTAGTTGTCGTTGGAGCATCTTCCTTGGTGATCGACTGTGTAGGAGGCGCCTCTGATATAGACCTCTGTGTGGTCACATGGCGCTCAATTTGTCTTCCTTCAGGAACAATAGGGAAATTTTGTGCTTTCTCCGTTACTTCAGCTTCCGCCAACGTCACTTGTGTAGTTGCTAAAATTTCCAAGCTCTTCTTTTCCGTACTTGAAACAGCATCCACAGCATTCTCCGTGATCGCTGCAGTTGTGGCTTTGTTGGAACCCTCTGAATTCACACTAGATTCGGTAGTGAAAGCAGCCGTGGAAGTTCCAGGATTTATCTCTTGACCTTTTGTCGTTGCAGCATCTTCTTTGATGATTGACTGTGTAACAGAGGACTCTGTTCCGGACCTCTCGGTGGTACTTAGGCTCTCGATTTGTCTGCATTCAGTAACGATTGGAACACTCGTTTCCTGCGACTTTTCAGTTACATCTGAAGCGGCAGAAGTTACTTGCGTGGTTGCTGGATTTATTGCGTTATTTGTTTCAGTACTTGAAGCAGCGTTCTCCGGCACTGCAGCAGTTGTCGCTCTGACGGGGCCTTCCGAATTCACGCTGGGCTCGGTAGTGACAGCAGTTGTGGGTACCGCAGGCTCTTTCTCTGGCTCCTTTGTCGTTGAAACTTCTTCCTTGGTGCTCGATTGTGTTTCCGGCGAGATTATTCCAGGCTTCTTCGTGGGAATTAGACCATCGACTTGCTTTCCTTCAGTAACACTTGAGATAGTAACCTGCGATTTCTCGGTTGCATCGGTTGTTGCCGAAGTGACTTGAGTTGTTGCTGGCATTTCGAGACCAGAACTAGTGGAAGCACCAACCGGGGTCTCTGTCTCCGCAGCAGTTGTCGTTCTGATGGAGCTTTCCACATTTATTGTGGACTCGGTAGTAATATCCGCTGTAGAAACTGAAGACTCTTTCTCTGGTTCCTTTGTTGTTGGAGCATCTTCCTTGGCACTTGGCTTTGAGGCAGACGACTCCGTTCCGGGTTTCTCAGTAGCCACTTGGCTCCCGATATCTCTGCCTTCTGGAACACTTGGAACAGTTTGTGATGTCTCTGTTACATCTGCAGTGGCAGAAGTCACTCGCGTAGTTGCTGGAATTCGTACCCAATTAGTTTCAGTACTTGAAGCAGCGTCCACCGTATTTCCTGGCACTGCAGCAGTTGTCGCTCTGATGGGACTTTCTGAATTTACGCTGGGCTCGGGTGTGACATCTGTTGTGGGAACCGCAGGCTCTTTTGTCGTTGGGACATCTGCATTGGCGCCTGACTGTGTACTCGGCGACTCAGTTCCGGACTTCACCGTAGAACTTAGACTCTCAATCTGTCTGCCTTCAGTAGCATTTGGTAAAGTATCCTGTGATTTTTCGGTTGTCCACGAAGTTACTTGCGTGCTTACTAGATTTTCCAAACTCGTAGTTGAAGAAGCGCCAGCTTGGATGTCCGTCGCCGCAGCTGTTGTCGCTCTTATAACGCCTCCTATATCCAAGGTAGATTCGGTACTTACAGCGACAGCTTCTGCAGGAGTAGTAGGTGCTGCCTCTGGCTCCTGTGTCGTTGGAGCATCTTCCTTGGCACTTGGTTGTGTCGCAGGCGACTCTACTCTTGACTTCTCAGTGACCACTTGGCCCTCCAGTACCCTGCCTTCGGGAACACTTGGGACAGTTTGTGATTTTTCAGTTGTCTCGGCTTCCACCGAAGTTACTTTCGTGGTTGTTGGAATTTCTAAGGTCTTCTCTGTAATAGAAGAATCAACCGCCGGGATTTCCGTTGCTACTTCCGTTGTCGCTTTAATGGCGCTTCCTTCATTGACAAGCTCCGTCGTGACAGCTTCAGGAGAAGCTGAAGGCGCTATTTCGGGTCCGTTTGTCGTTGAGGCATCTTCCTTGATGCTTGATTGTGTAGCAGGCGAGTCTGTTCTGGACATCTCCGTGGGCCCTACACTCTCGACAGTTGAAGCAGTGCCTTGTGACATTTCGGTTCCTTCAGCTACCGTCGACGACGTTTGCGTTGTTGCTGGAATTTGGATACTCGTCCTCTCTGTAGTAGAAGTTATGTCCGGTGCATTCTCTGTAGCCGAAACAGTGGTGGATTTTCCCGCATTCACGATGGACTCGGTTGTGGCTGCCGCCTCAGAAGCTGGAGGAGCTGTTTCTGATTCATTTGTCGTTAAAGCGTCTTCCTTTCTGCTTGACTGTGTAGTAGGTGACTCCGTTCCGGACTTCTCAGTGGGCATTTGGCTCTCAATTTGACTGCTTTCGGTAACACTTGTGATAACTTCTGATTTCTCCGTTGTTTCTACTACTTTTGGACTCATTTGTGACGTTGTTGAAATTTCGGAACTCTTTCTCTCCGAACTAGAAGTAACATCTGCGGTATTCTCTATGACTGTAACAGTTGTCGCTATGATTTGGCTTCCTGCATCCACTGTGGAGTCGGTAGCGGTAATAGCTGTTGGAGTAGAAGAAACAGCCTCTTGCCCTCTTGTCGTTGAAATTATGTCCGCTGCATTCTCCGTAGCCGCAGCAGTGGTGGACATTCCATTATCCAGACCAGACTCGGTTGGAACACCCGCTGCAGGTGCTCCAGACACTGTTTCAGGTCTCAGTGTCGTAGAAGCATCTTCCTTGTTGGTTGGCCGTGTCAATGGTGGCTCTGTTATGGCTTTTTCTGTGGTTATTTGGCGCTCGATAAGTCTTCCTTCAGGAACACTTGGGACATCTTGTGCTTTCTCCGTTACTTCGACTGCTGCCGATGTTACTTGCGTAGTCGCTGGAATTTCGATGCCCTTCCTTTCCGTACTGGAAACAGTACCTACCGCATTCTCCGTGACTGCAGCTGTTGTGGCTTTGATTGTGGCCTTGGTACTTGGCTGTGTAGCAGGTAATTCTCCTCCTGACTTCTCAGTCTGCCCTTGGCTCTCGATTTCTCTACTAGGGATTGTGGCGGAGCTGGATGATGTTGTATTTTCGACCAGTACGTTTTTCTCCCCGAAGCTCTGATTCGTCTGTAGCTGTGGCACCGTCGAAGATTCAATCGTTTTCATGGTCGTTTCGATTTCCTGTTTTACTGTATCTTTCTCCGTGCTCAAATGTTCCGAGTCCGTTCTATTATGCGAAGTTTCGTTACTCTGAATTTTGGAGCTGTCTCCTTTCGTTTGGTCCAGAGGAGCTGTAATATTTAATATTTCGGTTTCTGCATCACTGCTCCGATTCGGATTTGGAAATGGAGTCCAATCTGCATTTAAAGACTTTATTGCGTATTCATATGCCTCTCTCCTCTGCTCCATCTCAGTGTCCTGCATCTCCATTTCGGAGCTTGTGTCGGGGGCAACTGTATATCCCAAGTGGGATAATTCTCCGACGTCCTCACTCCACGCGATCTTAGGTACATCCAAAATTTGAGAAGTTTTCCCTCCTTTGGAGCCCTTCGTATTAGTATTATTTTGCTTAACTTTTGATTTATTCTGATCTCCCACCAATTTATTTGTGCTATTATTAGCTGCCGGACGTGCCACCTCCTTGACCTCCAGCTGGTTTCGTCTCGTCCTTACAATTTTCGAATAAATCTCATTAAATCTTCCCCAGTCTCCAACTTCATCCTGAAATGAGTACAGCCACAGCTTCGTATTCTCATCCGATTTCGTTTCCGCAATAAGCTTTCTAACGTAGCTATCCTTCTTGAGCTTTTCTTGGAATGAGTTTAAAACAAATTCTTTCATTTGCGACAACTTCCACCGGTACCGAATAATAAATCGTAACCGATTATATAAAATCGCGGTCTCATCATTTTCAGAATTTTCATTTATAAAATCTGCTTGCTCTTGGCCATTATAGCTCTTAAAAACTTGTTCCGCATCGCGTATTTCCACCGAGACGTCCGGATATTTTGTATAAGCTCCCTTTATAATGTCGTAAATATTTCTTTTCCAGTTAGAATTCTGCTTCTTTACAATAATCCTGAAGAACTTTTTAAATTTGTTATAGTCCGTTACAGCAGTTTGCGAAGCATACACCAGCAAAACGTCCACATCCTCGGTAGTTAGTGCATTTGCGACATGCCTCTGAATATACTGGTCCTCCTCCAACTTACTTTGTAATGTAGCCATGTCCAGAGTAACATTCGGCTCCAGTTTCCACCTCCTCCTTATCAGCAATCTCATAACTGCCAGTCTCTCCGCCCTATTCCTTTCCATGAAAGTGGCATTCAAGCTGCTTTCTTCTATTACTGTCTCGCTCTTTTTTATGTCCGCAATTTCCACACTTTTTGAGTACGTTTTAAACTGGAGCTGCAACTGCTCGTAGACCTTCGCCTGCCAATTCTTTCTTGTAATTCGACTCACCTTCCATCGAAATGTTTCAAACCGCCGGAAATCCTCAATGACATATTGAATAGTGAAGAGCCACAACATTTCCAGATCTTCGTCCGACCAACCTCTCACAATTTCGGCGACTCGAGAGTCCTCTTGCGTATACCCCTTAAATTGCCGTAATGTCGACGTTGACAAGTCTCCCTTCGATTTCCAAGCTTTCCTCATAATTTTCCGAACCAGCATGAAATCCTGTCGCCTCTGCTCGCAAGTGATCTGCTCCAGATCCTCCTCACTTTCCTCATTCCAAGAAGACGGCTCCACAATTTTGGTATATACGCTGTTCTCATATTTGTACTTGAACGTCTTGAAAATTTCACTTCTCCAGCCTTGCTTCTGGTACGAAAACACCGCTGAAGTGAACGCCTTAAATGCTAAATAGTCATCCGTCACATTTTGGCACACCCAAAGCCACAATATTACAATATCATTTTTCGACATTGCCCGCACCATCGATTTCCGTTTGCTTATCTGAAGCGATCTTCTCCGCAAAAAGCTCCTGACTCATGTCTTCTCCAGTTTGCCACTTCATCCGGAATATCCTCCTCAGTTTAGTAAACATTATGATTTGATCTTCTCGCACTTCTTCAAATAGCTCCAAATTTGAAATGATCCTTTTCAAATGTGACTCATCAATATTCATTAAAGCGATATTCAAATCCTTCCGATTTTGAACTTTTGACCTCAACATATTATAAATGGATAGCTGCCACCCCAACTTCTTCAAATAGCTCCAAATTTGAAATGATCCTTTTCAAATGTGACTCATCAATATTCATTAAAGCGATATTCAAATCCTTCCGATTTTGAACTTTTGACCTTAACATATTATAAATGGATAGCTGCCACCCCTCATTAGTTACTTTTATTGTTCTCCTATAAAAATTTTCAAATTGCCGGAAGTCCTCATTGTACGTCTGGATTATCCATACCCACAAAATTCTTAAATCCTCTTCACTCCAGGAGCGGAGAAGCTGCTGGGCGTAGCCATCCTTCGCCAGACGATCCTGGAGCTGGAGAATTGTATACTGCATTATATTACTTTTGATTTCCCACCGCTTCCGCAATATCCTCCGAACACTGACAAATCTTTCTATTCTCTCACTGGAAATTTCTTCATCTGCAATCTCACTTGTGGCGGAACTCTCCATAAATTCTACTTTGAAGGACAGTTCCTTACTCTGCTGACTATACCAGTTCCGAACCAGCAATAGAAGATCCTTTCTCCAGGTTATTCTCGTAATTCGGATAATTTTCCAGAAAAATTTCTCAAATCTTAGAAAGTCCTCTGTGGTATGTTGCCTTATCCAAACCTTCAAAACTGCCAAGTCGTCATCTGTCCATTCAGATAAAATCCCGTTTACTTTCTCCTCCTCAAATTTTTTCTCGTAGGTGGCCGTCGGAATTCCACGTTCCTCCTTGTCAGGCCCTTCCAAATCCCACTTTGTTCTCAGAACTCGTCGATATCTGCTAAACTTGCTGGCCCGCTTCATATCAACTTCGTAATTGCTCTGCC
>JAHZND010005797.1:0-15443 GCA_027744115.1 Acrocyrtus sp. NNG-2020
GCTAGTATGCTGAACTTTAATCGTTTAGGGTTTGGACAATTCACCACTACTTACATCTGTTGGTAATATGTAGGGATTTAGTATTGCAGTTGATCTAAAAACCGAATATCCCGGAATAAATCGCAGCATGAAAAGGGGAGCGAATTTTAATAGTACAGGCATATGTCAGCTCCAGTAAAATGGCAGTACTCCATGAAGATTGAAAACAGCAATAGAAGAAACAACTGGCGATAAATCTGGCTTAGCTGATGTGGCTGTTGTACTGAAACTCCAAAAGCAAAGGAATTGGGCCAGCACTTATGACCCTATTTGCGTTTATGGAAAAGCATATAAGTCCAGTTTTACTAGTTCTAAGAGTATGAGTGTCGTGAGTGTGCCAGAGCCATTTATACCATTTATGGAGTAGGGAGGTGAATTTCTGTCGGATTCAGAAGAAGTACACAATGCTAAAGTTTCCAATGTCGATTCATATTTTATATGTTTTGGTATTCCACTGTCCATCAACATTTTAGCCTTGGAGTAAAGTAAACGTAAAAGTTTGTCGATGACTTTCGGCAACTCTTTTGTCGTAATTCATTTCTCATTATTTATTGGGTCATTTACCTTCTAAGTAATTTCGGTTCTCACATCAGCACAAAAGAAAGGTGGAAGCTTAAAACGAGAGTACTGCTGCGCGGTGGCTATATGCAATTTCCAACTCATTCATTCCTTTTTCCTCTACTACTACTAAGGTTGTAGGCTAGTGCTATCAATCAGCGAGGTTGGATTGGAATTTAGATTTACCCAACTATGAACTGCGTATGCTCGCTTAGGTACTACTTATTGCAGCTTTTTGGTTGCGGGTGGCAAGTACAGGACAGAGTACAGTACAAAGCAAAGCAGGACAAGAATTCAATACTTCTCTCCAGCTCAACTAGCTCCAGTAATCAAGCGTGTTAAACTGTTAAGAGATTAAAAAACAAGGGATTGAAGGATCAATAACCGATAAGGAATAAGAATGTACCAGATTCTGGGGTTATCTGAAAAAGTCGAAACGTCGTGGCAATTGAATTATCATTGCATTTTCACCATTAATTTCTAACATGAATATAAAATTGGACATTGGAAGCGTTAACGTTTACTTTGTTCCCGTATCAATTGAACCATTAAAAAATTTCATTTCGAAGTGAATTTTTCCAATATACCTATCCAAACCATTATGCAATAAATTCTGGAAACAGGTATCCGTATATGTTAAGTAAATTGCAAGTGCAACAACGTATGCATACAGCACTAGCACGTGGAAGACTAATTTACTGTTTTATCAAATATTGAAACTAGGAGTGTCCCCCTGAGCAAACGGATAAAATGGGATTTTTAAATGTAAAGTCGTATAATGAAAATGAACGATGACAGAATATAATAAACGGGTTAGCATTGAAGATTGCGGAGCAAATTATGGGTCGTTGGTGTTTTTTGGCCGTATAGTACAAATGACGACATTTGTTTTTCACGGAAGAAAGCCAGAGAAAGGAAACAAGATTTGCAGTTCAGTACTGGCACTAACGTTGGCCATAGTTCTAGTGCCAGGGTCTGGTGGAATGTGTGAAGGATGGAATGTTAGCGTCTTTGTACCTAAAGTTTGCTTTAGTCTGCTCAGCAGGAGCGGGGAAGAAGCCGGCTTTTACATTGAGCTCCGAAAAGTCGAACTGGGCTCGGGTTCGGATGCGGTAGTAGCCGACAGTAATCAAGGGCGATTTTAAATGCCAAATGTCGTTCTTTGCTCCGCGACACTGGCATGTGATTTTGTTGATGCTCACGCGGCAGTGGTTTCACAGGGATATAGGTGGAACTCCTCATTGTGTTGCAGAAAGTCTGAAACTATAGATATAACTTTATTCAAACTTTTTATGCATAGACTTTCACTTGCTCATTAATACAATAAGGGAAGGGAATGTAGAAAGACTTTCACCGAACAATTTAAACATACAAAATAACGTGTGTGAGACAATAACTTTTCAGAGAATAAATAAGATGGCTGATGCTATATCTCCACAATTAACATTTCAACCTTTTGATAAATGGCTCGCTTTATGACGCATGTCTTCCTTTTTATATGGTTTTATATGAAGAATCGGATATCGGATGGATGCAGTGAAAGAAAAAGCCTTTCAGAAAGGGTACAATTTTAGTAGTGACAGTTTAGAAAAGGTTAAATGTTCACATTTAGCTCATGTTAAAGGAATTCCCCAGGGTTCACTTAATCCTCATGATGTAAATTTTAATGAGTTGAGCTAAATGCAATATTTCATTTCTGGCTTTCTAAAAGAACAGAACGTTATCGTACACAACCGAGGTACCTAGGTATATACTTTTAATGTGTTTTAGGTTGGGAAAGTGTATATGCATTACTATAACAGTCATAAACATTGTCAAATGTCAAATGTCTAACAACAAAGTACTGATTGCCAAATGTGCGCTCTAATTTGCTCATACTGATCAAATTGTATACAACATTGTGCCATTGTAATTAGGTATGTATGAATTTACAGCACACTTGTATTTCAATTGCATTATCCGGGTTATAATCGGCTCAAACTCTGGAAAAGCTCAAAACTCAAAACACCCTTTGTATTGCTGTACTGGAGAATATAAATTGAGCAGTCGCTTTGTGTATCGCCGGCTATCTGCAATCCATTGTAATGTGAGAATAGCAGTGCACACAGCAAACTGGGAAGCAAGTCTACCTAGTGTCTGCTGCTTTGGATGTTGGATCGGTATTCGGGACGTCCTCCTCATTTTGCTGGAAGGTTGCATCCAACCAAGCATCCAGCCAGGCAACATCGTACTGAGCTGAGAGAAGGATGTTGACCTATTTAAAAGTGGGACTATTTTTTCGGTGTGAGGAAGGTAGGTCTACAATCCATCCTCGCAACCTTTTCATTACATCACTTTGGCGGAGTCTCCACCGTGATGTTTTCCTCTGTTATTGGAACTAGGCCTTGAGTTAGTTAGAATGCTGTTCGGTTATGGGAGGGTCTGTGGGGAGAAATCCTTGTCCTACTTTTCTCGTTCGAGTTGCCGAGACATTTTTGGGTGTTGGATTATTGATCCCGTACATTCTGCTGGGTTTTGGTTAAGTAGGTCAGGACAGAACCATTTTCATTTTGTTACGGAAGATACAGAACTACGAAATATATCATGTGGCTAGATGGATGAAATTGGAGGATTGGAACCGTAAAATCACTGTACTTTTTGTATTGCACTTGCTGGCTGCTGCTAGAGGAAAGGTGCAGTTCTGTATTACGAGTAGTGCTTGTGCTCACTCGCCTGACTGACTGCAACTACGGAACATTATTGTTCTCTTCTCACTCTCCTCCGTACCCGTACGAGCGACATCCATACTATACTGAAAATAATGCAAACGCGCACATGTTTTCATTTATCAATGTGATATGTATGTATACGCAAAGTAAACAGACACTGGGCGAGTAAAAGATGTATATCGCTCCCAAAAAGTTGCTTGGCTCTCCCGAGGTTCCCTGTAGCAGGTGTAATTGGGCGAACGTGAACCGTGCCTATTGCCCGCTTAGATTGGATAACCCTTTGG
Source organism: Acrocyrtus sp. NNG-2020 (assembly GCA_027744115.1). Classification (NCBI taxonomy): domain Eukaryota; kingdom Metazoa; phylum Arthropoda; class Collembola; order Entomobryomorpha; family Entomobryidae; genus Acrocyrtus; species Acrocyrtus sp. NNG-2020. The sequence goes on from JAHZND010005797.1 coordinate 3,590, forward strand.
GCTATCCCTCCGTCGCGTCTAGTTATGTTAAAAGCGCAGACGAACGTTTCAGGAATTACTGCTTCGTTTATTTACTTCGTCTGCTGAAATGATGCTTCATTAGATGCACTGGCTCTAATTATCACTTTTTAAGTACTTTTTGTAATCCAGAAAGTTATGCTATTGGTTGCTCTAGTTTTTAACTCACATTTCCCATTCACTCTTCCATGACGTGGTCCTAGCCATGACTCGTGTGAGCCATTAGGTAGGTACATTAAAAATATTTAACTGAAAGTAATTTGTTTGAAGAATGATTTTATTGGAGCATTCTATTCTAGTTATTCAATCAACTTGAATTCTGTAATGGAAGAAACAGGTGCCAGTGGAAATGCATTGTCCCGTCGTTTCGTAGAACCTGTCCCATTTCACATACATATTATTAAAAGTTGAATCGAGCCTGACTTGACAGTGCCCTTGATACTTCAGAGAATGTGCTGACTAAAAGAAAAGAGTTTAAAGGTACGAATTACATATCAGCAGTGCACGTTTTATTTGAGCTGGTGTTTGCTGTTGCTTGTGCACATAAATTGTAAGAAGGTTATTTTTCTCTTTCACTGAATGATGTCATGATTTATGCATGGATACTGGTAGCTGAAAACGACAGACAAGCAGGACGAAAGTGACGACAAATTTAATTGTATGGGGGCATACATTAACGTACAGCGTACTCTTGCTCGAGGACTGTCTAATATTTGTATTAGTTTGGGAAACCCATATGGCTCATACAGCACAGATGTGTTTACTTGAACTCTACTATTATTAATGCGGCACTCCTAATGATGATGGGTGGTATTATGAATTCATGATTTACAGAATTTCTATAAACAACATAAGGTACACTTTAGCAAATAAGTAAATGCGTTAAAGAGGAGCCAGTGCACAGCACATATTTCAGAAACTTATATATGGTCATGGTTATTTATTACGCTCAGGGAGATGTTGGATGTATAGATTTTGCAGTGCATATCATAATATGGACATGTACATGCTCATTATGAGAAATAGCAGCACTATTATACGGTCACTATGAAAAAAAGGCTTGAGTAGACTGTCCTGCAACACAGAGCTCACAAGTGTAAACTTGCCTGCTATATACTAAAGTACTTACTCCTCATTTGTAAACATTGCTCTTGCTCGCAGAAGCAATTGTGAATGATTTGATGCGCCAATCTGGAGCAGTGTATGCAGCCATAAATGAAAATGGTTCTTTGTTGGCTGCGCTGCGCACTGCATAATAGCAATAGCAATGAATTTGAATTTTGTTTGGTTGGTTTAGTATGTACCATTTCTCGCTTAGAATCGAGTGATTATTGCTTTGGTATGCCCTAGCTTGACTCTGGTGTGTATCGTTAGTATCGTCATCGTATCAAATCAGCATTAACGAAAGGGTTAGGCAAGACAGGTACATGCATTGCAGCGATATTTGCTTGTGTGATGGTGATGATCATTTGATCATGAAGTGATCATTGTTGTCTATTCGTGCATGTATATAGCGTACAAATGTCTTACTGCATTTACAATTCGCTCGAAATATGTATGTAGGGCTTTTTTGCTTGTTGGCTCGGCTGGATTACTACATCAAGTGCAGTAGGTAAAGAGTGAGAGTGTTGCTGAATGAAATGAATATAAAGCACATACACGAGACGCTGGTGGATTTGCCTGCTTTGTTGAGGCTAAATGTAGGAACTTGAATAGGAGGTGTAAAAGGAATAATACTGCTTAGATGTAGGTATGTCTGCTTAGTCTGGTATACTCGTTTCATTTGCAATGCAGACACCGTCATAGCAGTACAGCATGCAATATGACCCTTTTAGTAGAAAGAAACTATTCCTCTTTTTGAAATGAATGCAGTGCATGCATAAGAATTATAAATGGCCTTACCCACCGCCCACCGCTATAGTAAATTCAGGGATGGAGAAAATACTTTAAATAGGTAGAATCTGTTTCGGCAACTTGCAGCGTAAGAGTAGTATGGAGAAAAAGGTGCAATAATACTTTTAAAGCAAAGGCTTTATAGTAAGTTTTTCGGGTTTTCATTGTTTAAGCAGCGATTAATAGATATTTTGATTTTTGGTACTTCCCAGCACGTCTTTTGTAAGGAATCGGAAGCAAGTAATTACGAAACTACACGATTGACAACTTGTGGAAAAATTGATTTTGACTAATTTTGAGCAATCCTAATGATAAAAGGGTGTGTACAGGTGCAGCAGAAATATGATGTAATCGTAATTTAGTTTGGCAAAGGAAGACTTGCTAACTTGCTGCGTTTTGCTAAAAATCATAACTTCAGCTTTACTCTGATTTTCATGCAAAGGATTTTCCCTATCACTGGTGGTTGTAGGTAATACATGTTTGTAAATGAAACAAATGAAAGTGTGCCTATATTGGAAGTAATGTGTAAAGGTGAAAAATACTGTAAGTTGTATGCCTGCATCTGGGATAGTTGTTCTAGTGTGTGTATTACTATACGGATTGGATGGCATTTATGATTCGCCCAAAAAATTGAGAAAAACAAACGAGTCTCTGTATGCAGCGACTTGATGTGGATTGTGGATGGGTTCACTTGCAAAGATCGCAGGGGGGAAACTGTCCGCTTTTGCTATTTCATCGCATCACTGAAATGATACTCCTTTTCTTTTGCAGTGTTTTTTTCATTTCAAAGTTTAGCTATGTGTGCAGCATGCCGTTTTCGTTTGAATCGCTTTTCTCTTCTCTGTTGATGCTGTTGCCTGCTGCTTACTGGCATGGCACTCTCGTCTGTTACTCTGCAATCTGCAACTTTTTTTATATAGAAGAATCGCTTGTGGCTGCGTTTCGTTCACACACTGCTTACTGCTCCTCTCTCCCTTGCTCCTCACTCTCGTCTTTTGCTAGCCTGGTTTAGTCTTCGCTAGCAATAATATTGCCAAGTTTGAAAAGGAATAGTTTGTCTGTATGAGAGTGTGTATTCTCGCTTGCATTGCATGTGTATCTGCTCGTTTTTCGTTACGATGTGAGAGCCAGATATGATTATGTGATGCTGTGTGCAGATTCTAGGTTATTAGGTTGGTCAGTCTCTCTGCAACCTTTACAAAGGTTAATGCTGATTTCGAGTTCTTCCTCTCTTTGCTTACATTTTAAGTGTTCAAGTATGCTATGCTACTTGTAATTAAGCGCGTTCGTGTACTCCGTGAGAGAGAAACTATTCGCCTACTAGGATTGCACGTATTATTGCTTCTATCGCGGAGCTGCTGAAGAGTACAAAACAAAACAAAATGTTCCTGGATGGTTCAGGGACGGAGGTGTCGGTTAATTCCACTTCGTAAATCGTATCTGCAGACTTGCTAGCACTGAAATTTTCATAATTGGGGCAAGTGTTTTTTGGGACGGATATCTCTGGAGTGGAGAAAGTTGCGTGGCTGATTGGAAATATTCCGCGAAACAGTGTATGGAAAATATTGAGAAAGTGCCCACTAATCAGGATGTGAGGGTGCAAATAATAAGTCTGTGACTTCTGCATGCAGGTGACTTACTCGTGTGCTGCTTGCTGGGTACTAAATGAATGGGTTAGTTTGGACTGTGGTGCTTATGATAAAGCCTGCCGTGGTGATATTTCTTTAGCAGTGATAGTCATTCAAGGAAAATTAGCCAAAGTGAGATTACAGTCTCGTCAGCAGAAAAGCAGATAAGTTTGAAGATAAGTGCGAGTGTGATAGTTTTTTAAAAATATATTTACTTACTTCTGATCAACGAAAATTGGATTACGAGTATTGGAGAATTAATAAGATTGCAGCATCAGCTCTGTTTTTAAGACAACTTGGAATATAATTCCAAAGAAAGAAACTTTTGGAAAGGGATCTGAAATTTTAACTAGCCCTTCATGAAAGCTGAGTAAGTGCTTTTACAAGTTAATAAGTATGCATATACCTATGTCCGTAAAGTACAAGCTGAGTCCTTTTTTGTAGCCCTGTTAAATTAAAATTTACCTTTGTGCAGTTAAGCCTATCACATTAATTAACCACAAATGGTCAATTTATTGTACATCAGTTTGCTTTGAGAGACACAAATGTAGTTAGAGATCATTTAAAAATTTGCCACATAAGTTGCCCTTTAAATTTTAGACAAGCTAATATTTCTCAACGCTACATATAGCTGAACTATGTGAGTAAAGCTGAAAATATGAAACGTTGGAAAACATAAGCGACTGAGTAAACAGAAGACAGCATCCGACCGAGCTCGCCATTGATCTGTTTTACTCTCTGGCTGCACCACATTTCCGGTCTAAATCCGGCTACTGGTATCAATCCAAGTAGGCAATGGTACTTTGCTATCGCAATGTGCTCGCATACTTTCAATAAACGTGTTTGGTTGGCATAGTACCGCCATTAAAATTTGCAAATGTACACTGAGCATGTACGAAAATAACAAACCACCTCTTGTTCATATTCTTCTGCCCCTCATAAAAATACCTGTATGGATGTAATCAAATCATATCTGCCAAAAACGAAAACAGTCAGATTTTTGCGTTATGGATTACGCTTGTGATTTTTTTTATTTTTAAAAAATACGCTGCTGCTCAACGAAAAAGTAGTGAAAATTTCATGGTGAAATGCACGAAATATTTTTGCAGTAATGTATTGTTTCCACCTAGATGTATAGATAATACGGCTATCTCTGCGTAAGTTATATAGAAAAAAATGTGGTGCAGTGAGTGTAGAAAGAGGAATGCTGGTTGCTTTCGCAGTATATATCAAATATATATACATATATGTGTTATATGCCGTAAAGCGTATTATCAAGTCGGCCAATCTAGGTAAATGGAGTAACATGCGAAAAGGGATGATAAAACGATGTGGAGTTACCAGTCAGACAAGGTTACTACTACTATCATGAGCTCTGTCTTTGGCTGGTTTCTATATGTTGAGTAGAGTGGTACTGGTTTTGTCTATGCTTAAATCATAATCGCTTATTTCACGTACACTACACAAATAGTACACATTTATGCACTTCTTTATTGTGTCATGATGATGCGATCCTCATTCATACATATAGAGAAAAATAGTGGTTTTTCTTCTAAAAAAATTGATGCCTCTAAAGCTATTTATTTTTTTTACGTCGTACCGTCGTGTAGGATGTGTACTTAAGTAACGCTACGATGTGCCTATCATAAAGCTTCCACATTCGCGTATCTATTGTAATATGGTAACTTTCTTACAAGTTTTTTTTGCATTTCTAAGACTTTGTATCTTTTTCATATCGAATCGCATCCTGCAAAAATACCACCATCATCACCACGACACGACCTTAAGTTGATTTTTCTGCTTTATTATCCTTATGAATATGATGACTAGTGCAGTGTAGCATATTTCAAACAATATTTCGATTGTTGAGCTGTAATAATGTTTTTGCTGTGTGTGTCACGCTTTTCAAAATAAAAAATCGTTTTCCTTGGGTAAAAAGGAATGGCGCTAGTACCTCACCTGACCACAACTACTTTCAAGACCCTCTTTCTAATATGTAAGAAGTACCAGTAAACGTTTTTTGAATGACATGAGACTACTCATTTTTTCTGTTTGGTAGCAAGAGCGACCAGAAAGGGCTCTTTGCAAAAAAAAAAAAAATATCTGGCTTCTTCTAGGTACTAGACTGCAATGCTTGCAGCAGCCTTCCATTAAGTGGGACTGTTTTTCTCGAACTAGTTCAAATATGATTTGATATCGTTATTGATGATATCACGTCACATGGCGCAGTAAACGTGTTATTGCTCATTGTCTCCCTTCTTGCTGCTATTAAAAAATGAGAAATAATGAAGAGCAAATCAGTTCAAAGTGAAGGATTGTGCTGATTCCTTGATTGGCGTTTAGTTTATTTTTGTGCTGACGATGTTACCACTGAAGAAAAAAATGCATAAACTTTGTACGCTTATCGATAGGTATGTGCCACTCACTGGCGCTATCATCAAGGTACGTAGTTGTAGTTAATAAATGTAAACATAAGTAAGGAAGGTTCTTTGATGAGAGTGCGTACCGAGATGGGAGAAGAGGGCATATGGCAATTTTCATAATTTTTTTTAGTCATTTAGAGTTTCTTACGCATTGAGATTACTGTAGATCCGCCGTTTATCATTTATTGCTGTTGCATTAGGGCAGGCAGGTTTTTTCCAAAATGTTTTAATCTATTTGTCTGCAGTGTAGGATATTATGACGTTGTTGGGATATTTCAATACTAATTTAATCTGTAAATGAGCGAAGTTGGTTAACATTACCTTACCTCATACAACAAATATTGCGTTGTATAACTTTTATGGGTATGGTTTGGAACGGAGTTGGAGGTTGTAATTGGAATAGCAGTAATCCTGCCGAAGGTGTTCCTAAATTTGTGAGCCTGTCGCTCGCCTCTGTGCTGAGCACACACACATGAAAGTAGTAGTATGTGGAGAAAAAATAGAACAATAGATGAATGAGCTAAGAGGTTAATATTACCAGGACAAGTCATGCAACTCCGAGCAGTAGCTCGCAGTTGTGGACTTGAACTCCGTGTTCTAGGAAACTTGAGACGTAAGACGTAACAGTGAGTATAGTGGAAAGCAAAAGCAACTTTGTATATTAAATGGTACAGCGTACGGCAGGCTTCATCGCAAGAGTTCGTTCATAGTCACTTGTGGCAAGACAACATAACACCACACCACACTACCGAGCCAGTACATTCGCCTCATTTCACATATTTTTAGAGGGTTTTGAGCGATGGGCTTAAAGAGTCGTCTGCTGTTTGCATTTGCAAACTTTGCAAGAGAAACTGAGCAGCAAGCTGCACATCATAAAACCCTTCAGTGATCATAGGTAATCATCATCATTATTCTCAGTTTTTTTCATATTGTCTTGAAGAGGTTTGTAAAGTTTTCTTATTTTACAGAGGAGAGAGGGAGAGAGAAGATGTTAGGATAATTGCTGATATTCATACACATACACCGCTCACAGTTGTATACAGCAGCACGCTAAAGCGAATGTATGGAAGGTGCGTGTTTGTTTGCATTTTGAATTTTTATGCTAGCGAGAGTATTTTTTATCTTGGTTTTTAGAGAAGGCGATGCGTTGCCTTGTTTTTTTCAAAAGTGAGTAGGACTATGGATGACTATAAAGCGCTGCACTAACCATAAGCAGAAGAGCAAAAGCAAATAGCATGGGAGTACAGCAATAACAAATGATGAAAGGGGATGAAATAATGTACTTTTTAATTTTAAGAGAATGCACCAAAAGGAGTAATATTTTTTTGTCTTCTTCAGAGGAGAGCACTTTTAGTGCATTGGGCTTGCTAACTTCATTTTTGCATGCAGAAGAGAGGGAGAAATAGAGGTGGACTTGGTTTTTAGAGAAGGCGATGCGTTGCCTTGTTTTTTTCAAAAGTGAGTAGGACTATGGACGACTATAAAGCGCTGCACTAAGCAGAAGAGCAAAAGCAAATAGCATGGGAGTACAGCAATAATAAATGATGAAAGGGGATGAAATAATGTACTTTTTAATTTTAAGAGAATGCACCAAAACGAGTAATATTTTTTTGTCTTCTTCAGAGGAGAGCACTTTTAGTGCATTGGGCTTGCTAACTTCATTTTTGCATGCAGAAGAGAGGGAGAAATAGAGGTGGCTGTGGTGATTATATGACGTAGTAGAAAAGTAACAACAGCAGAACAACCACCTACATGCCTAACATGTATGTATTTTGAGTAGGTTTCAAACATGGCAACATTTCATTTGGTTAGATTAACCTTGTGCCGATCTTCCTGTGTCGCTGCTCGTTCGCAATTGATGTTGATGTTTGATGCTTGAAGCCAAAAAAAGTGTACCGATGAAATGAATTTTTGGTGATGGTGTTAGTGTTATGTGCATACATTGTAAAATGTGCAGAGCACAACAACATAACATCTCACAGCATCACATAACCCAAAACACTGCCTCATTTCATTTTTGTACAATTCTGTTTTTTGAGTCTGGGAGTGAGTGTGCTATGCTGTGAGCTGAGAGAGTGTGATGTTATTGCAACCTTGGTCATGAAGGACAGCCTATAAGAGAAGCTTCCTTATCTTTAGTCTCGCTCACTCATTTTGCTCAGCAGTTAGGTTATGCTCATTTGGAAGAACGAGACTAGCTCACTCATTTCAACAGAGTTTTTAGCCGTTTTTTTGCTCCTCGTTCACAATTTTTGTACTGATTTCTATCGCGCAATTGCCTAAACAATGTGTCACAGGCAGATGAAGAAAGTAAAAAAAATATCCTCCCAGTTTTTCTCATACGTCTTTTGCTTGATGGAGCAGAAAGGAAGTACGAAGACCAAGGCTACTCGCGTGGTTAGACTCTGGTATAAAAGTAACAAGAAGCCTTTATTTGGTAATCGACAACAGTAAGACACAATTTTGGGAAGAAAAAGGGATCATGGAATTTTGCAGTTTGCCGTTATGCATTAAATGATTTTTATGCTCGTGCTAGCAAAAAAGCCAAGTCTTTTGTTTGCTTGTCTCGCGCTTCGCGCAACAAAAAGTTTTGCAACCTGACTGGCGACGTCGCAAAGGAGAAGGACAACGGGATGAAACTGCAGAAAGTATAAAGTATTCATGTTATGGCTTTTGCTTCCTGTTTTTCACTAAGAAATTAGAATTTCTTCTGTAAAGTATAAAAAGCTTTTGGTAGTTTTTATGGAACATAGAAGTGAAATTGGATATGCTATTTTTCAACTGTAAATAACTGAATGACTAAATGTGGAAATCTGTAATGAGTAATTACACACTATCGAGAAACTGAATGGATGACATTGAACTGGTATTAGCAATTTAGTTGATATGATAGTCGGTTAAAAGTGCAGGGTTTTCTGTTACATGCGCATTAAGCAACACTCTACTTTTCATTGATAAAATGAAAAGCTGTTAAACTTTTAGGAAGTTGAGGATTCCATGTCATGAAGTCAAAATCATTAGTCATTACCAGCAAGTAATTAAGATAGCACGTATTTATGTATGTACCTCTTTACGTAATAATGAGCTTGTGATGGTATTCTCGCATTCACGTAATATGTATATTTGTGAACAAATTTTCTCATCCTTCGCACTTTAATCTTTTCAACTTCCTTCTCGTGCTGATAGGTCACAGAGATTACACAGGCGGATGTCAATATGCAAAATCAATATTTTATTATGTGTGCCGATATTAAAGTTGGGAAAGGGTTATTGCAAAAACACTAAACCCTGCATATGTGTACTCAGGGTCGTACATGTGTTTAATGCCCACTTACCCGACAGAAATGTTTCGTGTTGTAGGTATAAATGTGTTTGCTAGTAGAAATTGGAATGTAATATTTGACCGATTCCAAATCCAAATATATCGCGTAGGGGTCCTTGAATTCCCGACAACCGATATGTACAATAGCAAGCACAGACTTTTTTGCGGAAGCACTCGAAAGTTATCTACACATATCACGTATGATGCCATAGGAGAGCAGTGATTTATGGTGTCTATGCTATGTCGTAGTCAGCAGCAAATTCTCAATTTTTCATTGAATGTTTTTACTTGGTTGCAGAATGTTCCAGAGGAAAAACCCAGGACCTGGGTTGTTAGTAACTTTACCACCATCGTCAGAGTCCTCTGTGGTAACGATAAAAACAGAGTTACCTCCTCCGAGCCAGCCAGGTGATGGAGGGGACAGTTACGTAGGACTTCCACCGAGCTAAGAGAATCAGACATGAATCTTCAAATAACGAGTGGGGCGACTCAGAGTCTCCGTCAGGAGGTCACATCAATGCATCTCAAGGTTTCACATTCACTTCACCCCCTGGGAGTATGGATGATCCTTATAGTCCTCATATTGGTAAGTCAAGTCTCGATCCTGGTAAAATTTTTGGTATGACTGTGTATTTATGACCATTGGACTGTTCGACATTTCAATTTTCCCCCACGAAAGCATTCTATATGTGCAGAGAAAGCATGAATAAAATGAATCGCACCCCAACGAGTTACTTATTGTAAATGTCAGCAAAATGTGGGAAATGTCTGGCACTGTTGTGAGTTTGGGAGTATGGGAGCGTGGTGAAAGTAAAGGGCAAATGGATGATCCTTATAGTCCTCATATTGGTAAGTCAAGTCTCGATCCTGGTAAAATTTTTGGTATGACTGTGTATTTATGACCATTGGACTGTTTGACATTTCCATTTTCCCCCACGAAAGCATTCTATATGAGCGGAGAAAGCATGAATAAAATGAATACGCTACCCAACGAGTTACTTATTGTAAATGTCAGCAAAATGTGGGAAATGTCTGGCACTGTTGTGAGTTTGAGAGTATGGGAGCGTGGTGAAAGTAAAGGGCAAATCACTGAATCAATTGTGCCTGGCACTGATTTGAAGAGATCTGAGTGGTTCACCTACCTGATGAAACAATGAAAGGGAGGGGCCTGTAAAGGTCACTTTGTTGGAAATGTCAGTGTATGAAAAAACCGTTTTCTCTGCATTTTCAAAATTGAAGACGCTTACTTTGTTTAGATGAGTACTTGGTGCATTTCAGGGCATATTTACCATTTCTGTCAATAGGTTTTTGTAGTTCTTTATTTTCATTGAATTCACAACAACCTGGACGAAGGTGAGCGCTCTTGCTTGTGCTTTTGCCCAAGTCCTCCTTTAATAGATTAATCGGATTGTATCTGTGTACCTGTGCCCAAAAAATAAGGTTGGGAGAGTCCATGTGCGCACGGAGAAAACAAACAAAAGCATTCGCTGCTTTTGGTGTGGGATTATGGATCGCACTGGCACTGATTGCCTTGTCTGACATACCTACTTACCCGTCTGCTCACAGCCATCCCCTGCCATACTTACTCGTGATATTTTCGATGAATCACAATAACCAATCAAATCACCTTCTCGCTATTTTTTGCTTGTCTATTCCATTTTTCGAAAATAAATTACATCATTGTTGAAAGAGCAGCTCTTTTGTTAGCTCAGCTGAAATGACTTAAGAGAGGTAATAAATAGTAGCTCATCTGCTCATCACTATTGCTCGTGAGAGCTAATTTAAAGTCATCTGAAAGATGAATGTAAAGGTAATATAAAAGTTATGGCATTGTACATGTGTTCATAGGTATTTTAATTTTAGATATTACATTCATCATCACAAATGTTTCTGTGTGATGATTGTGGCCTGGCTGGATCAACAACTAAAAACAGATTTTTCAAACTCGCAATAGAATAATTAATTAGGAGTTGATGCGTGTAACTGAAATGCTCGTTTAATGTTTTTGCTCATAAATTAAATTTTGATATAGTGATGCATGGTACAGATTAGATCTTGGTGGTAGGTGTAAAAAAATAAATACATATATAAGATGTAGATTCCTGGGTGGATAAGTTTGGTCAACGTTTTTAGCGTGATTACTTAGGTAAGAGGTAGTTGTATGCAAAGGGAAAAGTACAAGGTTTTTATTATCCAACTCAAAGTACAGTGTTCAGTGTTTAGATGATGATGCATGATGTGATTACAACTTTGATATTTTTCATGGAACGAAAAGTTAGTGAACGAACGATAGTGTTGCATGTCGAGGTTGTTAGCTTTGAGAGTGTGAGAGTGAGCAGAAGCAATTCATGGTTTTTGCTGACGATTTTTTTTGGAAGAATTCACTTGTAGGAGAAATTCGCTTATGGGGTCGGTATTCTTTTACATGTGCACCATTCTATTTTTTGCTAGGGAGGAAGAGGAAAGCAATATATGAGTGGATATGTATGTAGAAAATGGAATTATATTCTGCTCTTATTAGGCTTATGATAGAATGACTGATGACAGTGTTCCCCTGACGGTTTTCAGTT
>JAHZND010005799.1:0-12433 GCA_027744115.1 Acrocyrtus sp. NNG-2020
AAAATAATAATAATATAATGGTTCAGTTAGCTCAGCTTAGTCAATAATGACTTCTTGTAGTCTCTTAAAAGCAAAGTGAAAGAGAGAGACTTATGGCCGTGATGTAAGTTCCCTTTGTATAGTGGATCGTGATCGCAATATATTTGATTGTGTAAGCAAAGGAGTATAAAAGCCAATTCAATCGGGAAAGTGTTCGAGTGTACGGAAAAACAAGTCAAGAAGAAAATGGACGATGTTTGTGTAGCGCCCAGATACAATATTTTTTAACGCTTTTGCGAACTCTTCTGAAAAAAAAAATATTTTGGAAGAGAGACCGCTGAAAGGATGCGAATTTTAATTAAATTTTACGTAAGATAGAAATAAATAAGGGTAGTTGCGAATGCTTAATGATCTTTTTTGCAGTGATGTAAAAACTCTGTAGTCTACAGAGAACAGCCAGATTTCGGGTGGTGTGAAAATCGTAAATAAAAGTAGATTTTGTTAATAGCCACACTCTCCCAGTCTTTTTTAAAATAAATTTTTGGAAAGATATATTTATCTCTGAAAAGAAGCGGATAGTTTGCTCTGTTTTCCTACATATCCTCGAAATGGATCAAGAGGCATGTAATTTTTTAAGGAATAATAATATAAATCTTTTTTTGTCGGTCTGTCTTCTGACATGGTTAGAATTGCTAAGCAGTATTGAAAGAGGTATTCATATCTCATTTCATAAATGCGAAATGATTTTCTAGAGTATCGCCTGCCAGCCAAGCTAATCTCAGAGTTTATTATATTTTTTTTACATTTTTTTCAAGATGTGTACCAAATAACATTTTTTATGAGCTTGTATACAAGAGTTTATTATATTTTTTTACATTTTTTTCAAGATGTGTACCAAATAACATTTTTTATGAGCTTGTATACACAGCACTCAATCTGGAAGCATTTTATTTTGCAGTTTAGTGTATTATTGCAATAACGAGTACAAACATACTATATTTGCCCGTAGCAATTGTATATTAAAATTGAAAGAAAAACGAAACTAGTAAAAAAACAGATATTTACTTCTGTTTCGCGAATTCTTTAATGTTCCCACTAAAACGTACATTTTTGATGCGCCTCCCCAAATACTTCTCTAATCTTACGGAGGAGTATGATATGAAGTGTAAGAAAAAGTTTAATACCATCTCGCATTAAGCACGCCCGTGTGCGTCGCCCCTTTTGGGTGTACATGCATTTTGTGTTGTCCCGTATTTTTCCAACTTTTTGCACATCGACATGGGATTTGAGGGGATGTAAGGGAAATGTCGGTTGTGCCCTGTACGTGGATTAGCAGTAGAAGCTTTCTCGGCTCACTCCTTTCCAGAATGTCACAAAGACTGATATGCTTATTGGATGTGACTGATCTTCTTTTTTTCCCTTTAATCGTAATACGTTTGGCTACTGTAATGTGTACAGAGAGAAAAAAAACATGTACATCTATTTACTCTGTGTTCCTTATTGAAGAAATAGGAAATGTAAATATGTTACATCATTGAAGCTCACAAATTCCTATTTTTTCCTTGAAAAACACTACTCCTTTGTAAACGGGTGGTGGTAGTGGTGGTGGTGGAGAGGATCCAGCTTGTCTTACAAATACGTTACACGCTACACACATTGCTGCATACAACTGTGCAAGCTACCCTTCGAATAATGTGTCGAAAAGTATTCAGAGGCAGTGAGAAGGAAGAACATGCGGCAGTAAATCGGTTTTTACTGCATCCCATCAACTTTTACGGTTCTCACCCAAAAAAGGAGGCCTCCCTCTATTTTCTCCCTTTGAACCAACTTTTTGGCATAATGCATTGATGTTCAAAAAAAAAGTTTGTCTTCGTGTTTTGAACCTGCTCCTCTGTCTTAGACAAGCCTTTATACCTTCAAATGGGATCCATCCTCTGTGTAAAAATGGATTCGTCGAAAGAGGAAACAGCATCGCATCGCGATGATGAAATGAGAAAACGGAAAATGTAGTTGAAAAAATGTCTATACACAGGCACACGTCCGTAAGTTGAAATGGAGGAGAGATGGAAGCTTCGGCAAAGATTACTCAAAATGTAATTTCTATATAAGGGTCTTCCCCTTTAACAATGCTGTGCTTGATGCTGCAACAAAAAAATATAGAGATCGGGGAGGAATCACACAACTTGCTTTTTTGGTTCTTCTTTTTATGCATTTGAAAAGGAAAAACTGGCTCCGTGGTGGTGATAGTGGTAGTGGCGGCCAAGAGAAGATATTGAAATTGATGCATGACGTTACGCAATTTCTTCTTTCTTTTCTCCACTCAAATCCTATTTCTTTGCTTTTTTGCTTTTGTTGGTCTTTCGAATTTGAATGAGGCGAGAGCAAAGAGAGAGGGAATGAGGAAGAGAGAAGGATGCATAAACATAAATCCATTTTCATTCTTATTCAATGGCTGATACGTAACGTCTTATCTTTTCTCTATCTATTATTGGAAAACTTTTCGATTATTGGCAATGGAAAGGAAATGCAGAGGGGTTGTGCGACGATATACTCATACAGGAATGTACCTATGTACAGATATCTGAGTTTTTGTGATGAAAAAAGGATACAATGTTGGATTATTGTTGCATGTACCACACAACACGTACTCGAATACCTTTGTAAGATCAAATAATAAAATTCACATAAAATGATACTCGCTGACAAGGGCGATGATGATAGCTTCTAGTGCGATTTGCACTGCACACATGTACGAAAAAAAGGCTGATGCACACGTACCATCGAATAATGTGATTTACCTCAAATCCGAGGAAAATGGAGATGCTCATATGATAGCAGGAAATATTTTTGGGTTTTTTTCGGCTTTCTAACAAAATCTTGCTGTTCTGCTTGGAGATTTTCTAATTGATGTAGCACTTTTTTGTGGAGGATGCAGGTACTAAAATGATGCAATAGAAGTTTCGTAAGATCGTGCGTATTTTACTGTAATGTAATTACTTATTGCTATAGCCAGCGCTAAAACAATTCAATGAATAAGGAACAGAGCAAGAGTAAAAGTAAAATTGTTTTAAAAGAGGAAAAGGTTCAGATAAAGTATTCAGATATGCAAAAATTGACATTGAATAAATTTATTTTATTTTCCACACACTTTTCATATTAAAATTGAAGGAACAAGAAAAAAGAGCAAAGTTTGCGCTGGTTTTCCTTGCTCGCTCTCAGAAAAAAAAAATCTTTTTTTCCAAAATTCTTGACGGAGATGTTGCTCTCGACTTACTTGAAATTCTAAGGTTTCGGTTGGGTTTTAAGAGATTTATGTGGATTTTGTACAAAGTTAAAAAAGATGTTTTTTTTCTCGAATGAATATTCTCAACGTTGCAATTCGCATAGCTGCGGTTTTTATAGAAAAAACATTTGTTTGCAGGGAAAATACAGGAAATAAAAAGCTAAACGGCCAAATAGTAGAGTCGTTACTTGTATTTTTTAACTGCAACCATTTTCTATATATGAGACGCTTTGCCATATGAACTGAGCATCATTTATATGAAACCATTTTCACGACAGCATAAATATGTTCAATATCTGAATCTGTAACTGTTTGCCAAGTACAATACGAAAATGTCATATCATGATACTGATTTCTTTTTTTTGTTGACTTTTCTTTCACAGATCCAATTCCATTCGTCTTCCCTGCCAAGCTGTAACTCTCATCCCGGCTCCCCATCCGAGCAGGTAATAATACTCAGCCCGTTCAACAAGATTTTATTTCAAGTGTATGTACACACACTAGCACCGTTCCTGACTTTTTTTTCTCTTTGAAAAAATACATCTATATAAGAAGGAGTTGGTATTGGGTTCACAATTTTGAGAATCAATTTTTATGCCTTTTTACGACAAAAAGTTTTATGACTTCAACTGTTGTTTTTCTTTTTTTTCAACTCTTACTCCAAACCCTAAAAAAATTATGTTGGAGCGTGTACTGCTTCACATTTTCGTGGTTTTTTGGACAATACCAGAAAATAAGAAAAAAACTGTTGTTACTTCGGAAATGCACGGTACAACTTTATACCATAAAATGTTTTGAGGGGGATGATACAACATGTTACATTTTTTGCTTACTTCAAAAATAATGTTACTGACAAAGTATACATCGAAGCTGTACAAAACATGAAATGTAATAGAGAACTGGCGTTGCGTTGGCGGAGACAACTAGAGCGGATGGATAATGACTGCAATACACCCAGGACATTTTCTCCAATGGCGGTATTATAAACCAACTTAACTCATTTTTAATACACACAAATATTGCGTCGTAATAATAACGGGATCCCACAAAATTACCATAATATCCTTTTCATTGAATTGCACTGTTGAATAGAAGAAGATTGTAAAGATGACTCTTGTAAGAGCTCTTCGTATGTTTATACACTGAAATTAAAAATGGAGGATTATTGACATGTAAAAAAGTGTATCACAATATGACATCACTTTTTAAAGGAAATATCATTTTGAAAGTAGAATTTCCTCAGTTGTCAATCAGATAAAAAAGTAGCTCTTGTTATGACCTATGCACCTGTCATCTTCTCTGCAGCTGTAGAAAGGCTACAAACAAGATTATGCAAGTAAAACAAAACTGTAAAAAAATACAACGCTGAGGAATTTTAATGGTAGTCCTAAATGCACTTTATTGCTAATTTTTAAGGAGGCTGGTGTTTTACTGCAGCAGCTGAAATATGAAGGGTACTGTGAAGATGATTTAAGTTGATCGGATGCAAAGAAAAATTCGGGGACAGGAAATACGCATATAAATTATATGAAGGAATATGCGTACAGTCTTATTAGGCATGACACTGAAAGCATCTGAGTCAACTTCTATTCCTTTGCGAGAGCTGAAAATAAAGTGGATTATGGAATCTGTAGAAGTGCACTTCATTGTTTCGGTATTCTTTCATTGATGGTTGGAGTGCACATCCCTGTAAAATTGTTATCCCGAATAAATATGCACAAGGCACAATATTGCATTACGAAGGTGATTATGAATTGTGACAGCGCACAGTTCAAGAATGTCTCATGTTTATCCTCCTCATCCGAGTCCGTCGCGGTCTCTCCAGAATGTCTTTTTTCTCCAGNACATCCCTGTAAAATTGTTATCCCGAATAAATATGCACAAGGCACAATATTGCATTACGAAGGTGATTATGAATTGTGACAGCGCACAGTTCAAGAATGTCTCATGTTTATCCTCCTCATCCGAGTCCGTCGCGGTCTCTCCAGAATGTCTTTTTTCTCCAGCGAGGAAAAGCTATAACGTTATTATCAGGATGTGATACGCATCCTGATGACATTGCGTTTGTGATGGCTGATGGGCCTGATACAGGTTGACTGTTAGTAGCTGTCCCGCGAGTCGCGAGCAGAGTAGGTCTGCTCCCTTGACCTATGCTGAGAATAGAACAAAAAAGGAAAAATTGAGTATTCTTGGCATGTCCACAATAAAGTTGAACGAAGGCATTGTGCGTGCACAGAAGATGAGAATAGAAAAGGGCAGAAAAGGCAGGCACGAGAATGGAAAAACCGCAATATGCGCCAAAAGAAGGAACAATGTCTGTAAGTGTGCGACAAAGAATAATGCGTGGGGGTTGGTGGACATTCTGAGCTTAAGTCAGTTCGTAAATTAGGGTTGTAGCTGTAGCATGCACTCTCTCAAGAAGAACATAATAACGTAATAAACAGTGAATTATGATGGAATAATCTTTAATACAATATATCCGCCATGTCCAGCATATATAGCCAAGCCAGGTATAGTAATAAATAGAGAAATGAGAGCAGACACGTAAATTGAAAATGGTGCGGTTTACTCGATTTTTTTTGGTCGGGTGTGCATCGGGAGGCAATACATTGTGGAAAAATGTGTGCTTTGTTACAAAAAAAAATTACGAGGAATAACAACGGATTCCCAATCCGTGGTTTGTTACAGTTCCCAGTATTTGGGGAAAGCTGGAGATTAATAAAAGTTCTCTTCGGGGTATGCCTAAGATGAGAATTTGACTTTGAGTCTAAACGGGACACACAGCATGGGCTAGTAAGATATCAAGGATGGTTTCCGACCGGATTTGATTATTACTCTATTTCAGTGCTAGTATTATCCACCCCGTAGAGAAATGGAATGAAATACTTCCGTTAACATCTCTCATCCCTTTTGTGTAAATGCGGGATACTATGCAAGGGCAGAAAATATGGGGATGGGAGTAATATACGGGACGACAATGTGGACAATTTCTTTACTGGATGGTTAACTAATAGGGGAAAAAACGAAGGGGACAGCGAGGAAAGAAAAAGGCCCATTACTTGCTGTCGTCAGCTTGCGACAAAACTGTTAACTTTATTGTGAATATTGTATCCTTAATCTGCTACCCGCTACCCGCTCTCCTTCACATTTTCTTCCCTTTGGGCTCGGAAACGTAATATATATCATTTTATTTGTAGTAATGAAAGAGTTGAGAAAGTATCCGTTTCTTTCCCCTTTTGTCTCGAAAAGCCCATTTTTCTGTTTTCTTTTGTTTGCGGTAGTCATTCTCGGTTTAGCTACTTCCTTTGTAGATCTTGAGTAGTATTTTTAAGCGGAAAAAAGGCTGGAGTAGGAATCTGGACAAAATTTAGATGAAAGTGAAATTACGAATCATCACCTACAAAAACTCTCACTGGTGCCTATAAGATATACGCATCATGTCCTATTTCCACACTCTGCATATGCGGGGGAATTCTCACAAAAGTCTGTCCAAGTGAGAAAGCGTAGCATTTCAATTCAAGCCAGCTTTTTCTCGAGCGTTTCTTATTTTGAATTCATTTTTCCTTCACATTTTTATACTGAAAAAGCGTATGTTCAGCAACGGAACGTTTGAACAAGTTTATTCTAGGAAGTCTTAAGATTTCCAGAGAGGTTGACATCTTTTGCGAAGCAGTTACGGAAAGTCCCACGCACATTCGAAACCTTTCAGAGAAGAGAGAGGAAGAGAAAGTTTAGTAAAGAGTTGCCATTATCATTATCTGCACGTGGTATTTTAATTTGTTCATATATTTTTTGTCTCTTCCGGAAAAGGGAGAATGGGGAAAGTGCCGACGATTTTAAGTATTGCACTGCAGCGGTGCGGTGTGGTGGTAATGTAATATGGAATAGAAATGAGAAATTCTACTGTAGCTAATGGCTCTTGTGTCCTCTCACTGTAGCTGTGTTTATATTGACGATTTGTCTGTATTACTACGTGCGTTATTACCAACTTTTTTTCCGTCCCACTCCCCACTCTTACTGCCTCTGATGCTTTTCTTCCTTTTAGCCAAGTGAAAAAGGCAATGATGGAAGATTATAATATCTATGTGCGGTTTTCAAAGTAATTTTCAAAGCTTCAATTTATGTTTACGTGAGCAATATAGTGTACACAACACAAAGGAAAAGTGGAACATTTTACAGGAAGCGACCGCAGTTGAAAGCAATAAAAGAGTGGCTAGCTTTCACTTTCTTTATTGTTTTTATGCAATAAATAGCGTAAGTGTGTCTCCGTGCTGGTAGTGGCGGGGAAACTAGCAGAAGGCAGCGGCATTTCTGGATGTGCTTTTATATCTGCTACAACTCGTGTCGTCTTCACTGCGAATAGACTGCGTTGCGAGTATAAATTTTGAAGCTGTTACTTTCATTGTTTAAGCATATTTTATACCGTAAATAGAAAGTAAAAAAATCCTCGTACTTTATAAGCACCCGTTTAGTAATTTTAGTTTTTTTCGGTGTTTTGTCTGCAATCTAAATAATTTTTGGAAAGATGCACCGCACTGACTTGACTTACTCAAAACTATGACGCTAGTCTCATTTTCAGTGAATGTAAATTTAACCGACTTCAGAAATAATTATCATTGTTAAAGATAATTAACTAAATACCTATAGGCTTAAACTACTCAAGGTTCTCTAGGTTCAATAACTCACTCTGAAAGTGCTCATTAATTTTTACTACAATGCCCGAAAGTTTTATTTCTATTTATTATATTGGACATAATATGCACTCGCCAAAATAGGACTGACTCCAGTACCACATGATCATCCCAACAAGTAACATGGATTTTTAATGTTTATAGCGCTGAAAAATTTCAAGTTTTGTCGAAAAATAAGTTGCAATTGCGGTAGACACCCGTGCAGCTGGCATTTGGAAATAAAGATCATTTTTTTGGAGACAGCCAGGAAAGCCAAAGCACATCCAGGAAGGAAAAAGGCCAGCACCACATAGCCATTTAGCTATCTATAACCCTTTTTGTTTGTTTTCTTAACTCTATAAATAAACAGAAATAGTCTGTTTCGGTACCCTCCCAGAAAAAAAAGAATTAGTGCTTTGTGGGGGAAGTCATATATGGGAAGATAGATGTGTTACGCGTTCTACCTATTAGCGGCTTTACGCAGTCACTGAAAGGGAAAGCGCTCTATACGGGAAGCAAGTACATAAAGGCAGCATGATCCAGACTGCAGCAGCAGCCACTCAAATGGATATTTCAAGGAATTCCCCTAAAACACATCCTTTTAAGAAGATATTTCAGCAAAAATGTCTGTTGGGGTTGATTCCCTTCTCCATTTCATTAGTGGGTGCAGAATGGGTAAAAAATTACCGGGGCAACCGGCAAAACCACCAAACATTTTTACGAAAAATTACCGATAACAAATGATAATTACCGGGAAATGGCTTTTCAGAATGTATAGAACTCAAATGGATATTTCAAGGAATTCCCCTAAAACACATCCTTTTAAGAAGATATTTCAGCAAAAATGTCTGTTGGGGTTGATTCCCTTCTCCATTTCATGCTGGCATTTAATGAGCCTTTTGTTGCCTTTTTACCATAATTTGTATCTTTTAAAGATGCAGTAATAGTAATAGCGTGCATCCATACGCCAATGAAATGCTGCAGCTCAAAGTAGCTGCATTTTCTGGCGACCGACGAGACGCCGAATTTTATTGCCAGCATTTCTCTATTTCATGCTGGTACTCCTAAAAAAAACTGGTGAGAGAAACCTTGATGCAGCGGTTTAAGTACAAATTAGGCAGTCAAATTCCTCATTTTTTAAGTTTAAATGTTGGATTCATCTGCAGTTGTGCAATGGACGGTAAAACTGCATTGTGAAACTGCAACATTTATTGTTTATTTTGCAACAACTCTGTTACTGAAACTGAACCTGACGCATTAGCAAGTAAGCTACGTTACAACAGCATATAATATTTTTAGGCTTAGTATAATATTTTGCATATTTATGCTACGCTTCTTTTTTTCGATTAAATTCACAATTAATTATCAGCTATTATAGACAACGAGAAAGCGCATCTTTCTGTCCCCAACAAACTTTTTAAAAATGTTCACCTTTTCGCATTATAATCATTTCCCCTGTAATTGAATGTTTAATTTGATCGATTTATTTTCTTCTCGCCTAAAAAAATTCCTCCTATCTGAAATAAATATATCAAAGTTGAGAAAATTGAAAATGCCTCCTTGGAATGAAAAATGCTACTTGCCTCTCCAAAGAAGTAAGGAAATGAGGGGAAAAAGAAGAAAAAGTAAAATCCTGTCAACCCACATAATCCTCCATAAAGCATTTGAATGATCTGTTCATTTTTTAAACGCTGTTTATTCTGTATACCATCACCATTCTCAAACACACATTTCATTTACAAAAATCTCCCCGCTTTTAAAAAATGCATCCCCTTCTGTAGTAATCACATCACGAAGTTCCTGTTATTATCATCATCATGAACTTTACTGCTGTCACTATTTTCCCTTGTAGGTTGTGTAGCACTTTCTCCTAAAAATATACATTTTTTTGTGAAGAGAGAAAGAGAGTTATGCATGTTTTCCTCATTTATATCATCGTTCTACCTTAAGTCGCCCATTTTTTGCATAAAAACTTGCTTCCGCTTCTCTCTCTCTCTTCCAGAAATATACGAGGAAGGAGAAGAAGAAGAACTGCTTGCATTAGTGAATTTTTTTTCAGTGAGACTCAGGGATTTTTAAAGAGATGTTAAGAATGGCGTTTTTCTCGAAGGAATAAAGAAATAACAGAGGAGATAGTTTCTGGACGGATGGTGAAGTGAAGGAAGGTAAAATCAGAAGGGGGAAGAGAGAGAGAGAGAAAGAGCTTAGTTGCTGACTCAAGAGAAATCCTACCTCGTTTCATTTTTTTACCCTACCTCCGGAGTAGTCGCTCCGTGCCAATATCTCTTTCCGTTTTCAGCAGAAAAAAAAATATTATGCCAACAAAATGGAAAGCGTAAAGATTATATTGTGGTTTTGCACGCATTTTATTTAATATAAAAAAATATTCTCGGGTACACTCCACAAAAAAAAGGAGTGAAGAATAGCGATATGCACACGGCATCATTATCAATGCAAAGCGGAAGAGATTTACATTGCTTCATAGGAAAAAATATAAGTACTTCCCTGCCGTTCCATCTCCCTCTCATCTTCTATTGCATTTCAGAGAAATATTAAAAGATCAAGTTTATATTATTTGAGTATTTTTTTTACTTCCCGTCCCCGAAAAAAAAAATTATATTGACAATATGCGTGCACAGTGAACAGAGAAATAGAGAGAGGCATTTTCACAATGAATTTTATTTTCTGCGAGTAGTATCTTCTGTAAATTCCTACGGAATTGTCCTAAGTCGACAGAAAAAATGAGATATGGAATACTCCAAGATTTGTGAAAAAGTTTCCAGAGAAGACTATGCTTACAGTTTTTTGAAGAGTCCATCCTGGAAATGGAGAGCATGACGTAACTCCGGCACGTACTCAGACGTCCACAAAGTCATAATAGTATTGGGAGGATGGAGGATCATAAGAAAAAAAAGACGGGTAGAGTAGTTTTGTCTGTTGATTGCTAAATCCTTCGTCGCTCGCGTTTCCTCCACTCTCAGTTTCATTTGTAGTAAGGAATGCTGACGAAGGACCATCTTTTTTTTGTTGTAATGATTATATTATGTGTACTTCTTTTACCCGTTCTTTTCTGAAGAAGTGGCAGTTGGGAGATCCCTCCTAATTTTTATATTTCTAGAAAAAATGACAACCGCATTATTATAATTCTTCTACTGCGATTTTCTTAATGCTGTGAGATGAATCTGCGGATAAAAAAAGACTAGGAATTAAGCGGTAATTTTTCTTCCAGCAAATGCCAGCTGTAATTTGATGGAGATGATGAGTAAGGAATTTTGTCAAACATATTTTTCGTTACTCACACAGCGTGTAATCATTTTTCGGAGTTTTTCGGGAATTAATAGTTGAGTGAGCATTCCTCCAAAAGGTACCTTATCATTTTAGACTGGGAATTTGAATTAGTTGCTGCAGCTGAAATTGAGAGTTATCCAGAAATTTTCCCAAATGTGTTCTAGGGACTGTTTTTGCTGCTGTTTTGGGGCGTTTGTCAGTTGACAGATTTTCCCATTGGACTTGAATTTCTTTCGTATCTTGTGTACAGTTAGTTTATTCTGGGAGAGGAGCCAGCTTCCGTATACAGTGATTGTGGAGAGAGCGCTAAAAATTCTCTGGTGAGCATTTCGTATGATTTTGAAATGCATGGAATACAAATGATAATTTCTGTAGCTTGGAGGTTATCTGAGATAGATCAAGTTTGGCACTGTAAAAAATTCTATAGTGGTGGGGGTTCACTAGGGTGAGCAGTGAGCACATAATCCTTGGAGAGTGAGTTTTCCGAATCTGAAATCAAGATGCATAGGATTTCAATTTTTTGGGGAGAAGTATAAAATTCCATTGTTATAGAGCACTTCTTTCTTATCTGTGCATTTTTTCTCGGTACGGAAGTTGCTTTTCTTTCTCGGAGGACGATGAAGATGATGGCATTGCGTATGGTGTCAAGGGATGAGAAAATGGATTGGATTTGGATTTTATTGTTTTACCATCAAGTTTACGACTATGAACTGAAATGTATATATTTTCATGCACTTGTGCACATTTTGCAGTCTGATCCGAATCATTTGTGTGCATTTCAATGAATCATCATCATCCGAATCAATCTTTGCAACTGCAGTGGAAAAAGAGAAAAAGATTCGGATTGCTCATGCAAGTTTCCGTACTGACGTGACAACTGATCGATACTGCACTTTATTCACTGTACGTGGAAACTTGTAGGTATTTTCTTGTACTTTTAGGGAAGTACGCACATTTTTCATACCTGGTGAAAACCCTACTCCCTGACACCTTAGCTTTCGTAAAATCAAACTCTTCACAATTTTCAAGATGAACATTTACAGTGGTACGCCATGACAGAAATTGCAGGTTGTAAAATGGTCACAAAAACTTTGGGAAAGTAATGTTTACAGCGTTGTTAGGGAGATTGACTAGGTACCACAACATAAAACCACTAACCCAAGCTACTCTCAACGGTTTTTTCCTAGGAAAGCTTCTCGCTTCTCAACTTTCT
>JAHZND010005800.1:0-10324 GCA_027744115.1 Acrocyrtus sp. NNG-2020
TCTGGGGCTACTACACAGAAACTCAATCTTAATTTTTATGCAGGGTACACTGCAATTTTCTTTTAGATCCTATTCGATTTTGCGTTTTGCTCTTCATTCAATTTGCTAATGATGAGGTTGGAGAAATAGTCATAAAAAGGAATAAAAAATAATAATTTTGCAAGAAAATTTATAAGGACACGTAAAGAGTGCACTAGATTATTTTTCAATAGTATTGACATTTTAAAATCTTGCTTAACTCGCTCACTCTATGAAATTCCAATGTAGGCTGGGCGAACACAAAAATTGTAATCATCGTTTACAACTGTATTATGTTTGCATTTTCATTACAATAATACCGAGAGAATAGCAGTTTTGCGAAAACTGCTAATTTTAAACCATGTCATCATCTTTATGTAGGCTCTGCCGTGTCCCTCAAGTGCGCGCATGTTTCCCCCACTGCCAAAATTGATGATATTGGCATATAAGCAATAGAAATGATATTGACAATCAACATACCTCCGTGGCATGTCGCATGTCTAGCAATTTTTTTGATGCTACAGTATCCATTGTACGTGGCAAAAAACGCCCAACAAACAGGGAGAAATATAAAGAAAAAGTGTATCAGTTTTGATTTCAAAATGGCTGTAGTGCACTGTGCACTCGATGTGGAATTTTGATAAAAGGCAGGTTGATGTTGATGTTGAGCAATTTTGATTTTTGATCCCGTTACATGTTTTAAGTATGATTTATCTTGAATCTTGAAAAAAAAAGATTTTTTGTATTGAATTAGCTATCAAATTATTTACAGGCATTTATGAAGTGAACCTGTACCGAGATTGGACGTTTTTTAAGGACACAACAGCATAAAATATATCCTTTTTTGAGTGATTGGCATTGACTCTGCGGATATAAAGTAGGTGCTGCTTTGAGTGACTAGGTAGACAATGTTTATGTAAAAATTTTAAAGGTTTAATACGTCTAATGACAGAACTGATTGGACCAACTGCTCGTTGATGTACTGCTGTATACTTCAAATCTTCAATAAAGATCTGGTGCACTTTGCACTACACAGCCAATTAACAACGTTTGACAATTTTGACAGGTGAAGTCATTCTGCAAAATGGGTTGTGTGATCTCATTTTCAAAAAATGACTTGATTCTCTAGCTATTGAGCTCGTTGAGCAAAATGTGGCTGATCTAGTTTTGAAATCGTTTGATTAGCAACATTATTAGCAAAGAGGGCAAGTGTGCTCATCGTCAGATGTTTGTACAAGGAAGGAGATGGGAAGACGGAAAAAAAAGTAGGATGTACGTGTAAACATTTTTCGAAAAAAAATATGTGTAATGCAAGCTGCAACTTATCATCATTTACTGTACACAGCCGGCCGGTGAACTGAACTTGATTTTTTTTGTCTGCTTTCATTATATTTTCCATTTTTCTGTCATTGACATTTCGCTATATAGGCAGAGACCAAAAAAATTAGCTAACTGCAGTCCTTACGTGTATTATTTGAGCTTGTCCACTGCCAGTATTTTTTAGCGATTATTGACGGATGGAAATATATGTACGTATTTTTTATCAGTTTCAGTACGATAAAAATGTCTAAAACCAGTTGCAAAGTTGCAACTTACACCATTCCAATACAAGCTAGTTTTGTGTACTAGGAAGGAAGAATTTAAATTGACTTGAAGAAGAAATGCAAAAAAAAATATATTTTATGCAGTTTCACATTGTTTTGCCAGCGTGATCATTATACTAAAAGAGGAATGGATATAGTAAGAAAAAGACGGAGACCCAGACACTACGGCGACTTTTTGCACTTTTCTCCGCACAGCTCTTCATGAATGGCACTCGGATGATAACGACACACAAAAATATATATACACCCAACAATATCTTTTCCCCTCCTCACTGCAAGCGCTCATTAGCACGAAACTACAAAACGGGTGAAATGATATGACTGAACTGAGCGTTTGTTTTTTGTAGGAATAAGAATGTCACTTCAACATAGGGCAGCATAAGGCAGGTAGAAAACCTGAATGAAGTATTGTGCCACCTTTTCGTTCCATACCACCTCACCGAACGACGATAACCACTCCCAGATTCGCGCACACATACTAATCTCTACCTACATCTGGGCAAAACAAAAATAAAAAGAGCCAAGCTTAAGAAAGAGTGCGCGTTTTTTTTCGCTTTTGGCTTTTGCAATGAATGCAAAACCGTTTTTGTACACAATTTCGAAAAATGTTGCTGAACCGGAGGAGCGGTGCAGTAGTTTTTTTAAGAGAGCGGTAACAAGTTTTATGCAAAAAAGAAAATCGTCGTTATCAACAATGACTTTAATTTATTTTATGAAATTATGTGCATATGTAATAATATGTAAAGACTAACTACCCTTTTGGTGTGGTGTGGTGTAATTTTTTTTTCTTAAGTAAAAAGCCAGAGCTATAAAGGTCTCCCTAGTCTTTAGTTCATTTGGAGGTAACATGGTCACCACTGCTCCCTGACAGAGGTAACATTGATACTCATTATTATTGTTTTCCTGTTCGGGGTGCATCTCGAGAATATTGATATCTATCAGGAGGGGCAATGGCTAGAGCCCAGCTGGAGGAAAATATAATTTTTTATGGGTTTTCTTCTATTTCAACATAGCCGAAGAAGAACAATTGCACATAAAAAATATCGAGCAACTTCTAGCGAGCCGTATCCATATCCACTTCCTATCGTAATGCTGCGCTGCCTGATGTAAACTACCGCAAAAAAAGTGATTCTTGTATTACTCTTGCATAAAATATTTATTGAAGGCGAGAAAACCGGGAAGCCTGTCCATTTCTATTGAGTTTGCTTTTGCTTCTATGCAAAAATCATTTAGATTGCTTCTCTTTTGAGTCGGGTCACTCACCTAAACCTCCCTCGCCACCACCAACGAAAATATAATAAAGTAGTGCTATAGAGCTAGCTCCTTGCAAATACCTTTTCCGTCTGGGGCTAACCTCCTTCAAAATAAATATCAACTTCAATCAATAAATAATCCATATGTAAGCCCATTTTCGCTCACGCTGAACGAGTATTGGTAGGCACGGATGATATGCTGATCTTAAGACTTGGATCACCTGCCAATTATATTTTTGCCGTGTTCGTGGTAAAAATGGAAGTGTTGGGGAGTTCGTTGTGGTTTTCGTGCAGGGCAAAACCGGATTATAGCGAGGAGAACAATATTAGGCATTTTCTGAATATATTGCAGTGGAGGGCAGTAATGTCTGACTGATTTGATTAGAAATTGCCCGTTGATAGCTATCTACATATAATATGAGCTGCGCACTGTGGATGATATAACCCTAAATACTTGTTTGCTACTGAAGGAAAAAACTAGCCTAAAAATTTAATGAGTACCTTATGCACGCAGATTATGAAGATAGCAAATGTTAACGATGAGGAGCTGACAGAGGAAAAAGTGCAGAAGTTCGTTTTATGTGATGAAGGTGAAGATCAGGTAGTGGAGAGCAACCAGATTCAGGAAGATGAGAGAGATCTGCAGAAATTCCACCCACATCTGTAAATCTGTATTCATTGCGCACTGTTACAGTCCCCTTTTCATCTTTTTGAGCGAAAACTGCAAAAAAATAGCAAAAGTCAAAGTTTTGATTTTTATTCTGCTGCAGAGTAATTTTAATTTTGCAGAAAATTCCGAATATTTTTTTTGGCTCATTCTTAATTTTAAAAAATCTGCACAAATTAGCAAAAGATCTTGTTAAGATGTTTACCGTTTTAATGGACTCTCCTTTTTTGCATGTTAAGTAAGAAAATGATGAAAAAAAATTCCGAGGCATTTTTATCTCGAAGACTAAATTTTCTTCCTCTTGTTTCATGTTGGGATAGGCTCAAATAAAAGTAAATGAAACGACAATTTAAAAGATGAATCAGGAAAAGAGGAAAAAACCAGATGAGGAAAATGATGACGACGACGCTACTGATTAATCTCCGAGGCCATTTTTGCTAATGCAGCTCAGGTTGAAATATTTAGAGTTAGCAGGTAAAAGCGTAAAATATAATTCTTTTTCGCGAGAAGGAAAAATTTAGAACAGTTCCCCCACAGCAATAAAAGCTGAAGCTGACGGAGTGAGAATGAAAGAAACAAACAGAAAAGACTGGCTCTGTGACTGCACTTTCAACTAAACAAAATATAAATCCAGTTTTCTGTTACGTGCAAAACATTTCAGATATCTTTTCGCAAGGATAGTTTTTTTTCTCTTCTCGCATGCAATAAACCCGCTACTCATTGAAGAAAAAAATAATAAAATAATCCAACTGCACTCTTCGCAACAGTAATAGTCCATGGAGTGGAATGGAATGGAGTTTTTCAGTTATTTCTGTTTGGCTGGTTGCTGGCTGGTGGCTCTCCTCCTGGTTCACTTTTATTTCTGAGGAAAGTTGTGGAGATAAGATAAGATGGTGAAGCTTGATACGGTCAGTGCCCTTCTTTGTCAGTGGATAAAATATATAAAATGCACTTCCTTATAAAAAGGCACGTAGAGAAAAGGGAATTACTGCATTATATGGCATGACTTCATATTACAACATAATAATACACGATGACTATCAGGTTGACGTTGACGGTCCTTCCCTTGTCACGGCTCTAAAAGATTGAGTTTTGAAATATAAAAAAAAGTGCAATTCTATTTTTTTCCTTTTTTTTCTCCGGCTCTGCTGAAATAGCACACGCTCTTGTCATTACAAAAAACAACTCTTTTCTTTCCCTTTCGTCATTCCACATTGAGTTTTGAAATATAAAAAAAGTGCAATTCTATTTTTTTCCTTTTTTTTCTCCGGCTCTGCTGAAATAGCACACGCTCTTGTCATTACAAAAAACAACTCTTTTCTTTCCCTTTCGTCATTCCACTGAGGAGGAGGGAAAGAATGATGATGATGTGCCTTTTATTTTGCATGATTAATGAATTTGAATGCATTAAATAAAAACAAACGGAGAAAACAAGAGAAGAGGATGAATCTGAAGATATATATTTTTTTCGAGTGCCGTGTTGCTTGTGGCTAATCAGCCGAGCATTCATGCTCATGTCGGAACAGATTAAGAAAACAAATTCTGAGCACGTTGATAGCATAACATGATTATGGTTAGCTAACGAGTTAAGGGGAACTCTGCACATTTTTTTTGGGCTGAGACGAGACTTTAGTTGACTTTTATTNATAGCATAACATGATTATGGTTAGCTAACGAGTTAAGGGGAACTCTGCACATTTTTTTTGGGCTGAGACGAGACTTTAGTTGACTTTTATTATGACAGTGTACAAGATTACTCGCTAAGTTGTCGTTCAATGGCCTTATTGGACTGGATTTGCTGATTGCTTCTCTTGCAAAATACGCAAAAAAAAATTTGAGGTGAGCTGAGATGGAGGAATGGAGATGCATAAAAGCACCTTTTTTTAAAGCTGAGTTTGATTCGTTGCATTTAAAGTGCACTCGTAAACAATAAAAAAGTAAAATTAGCATAACGTGATATGATCCGTTCTTTCATTCTGCTGGATGTGATGAGCTTTTGTTGCGTTTTCGTATAATAATGTG
The DNA here is from genome assembly GCA_027744115.1 of Acrocyrtus sp. NNG-2020. NCBI lineage: Eukaryota > Metazoa > Arthropoda > Collembola > Entomobryomorpha > Entomobryidae > Acrocyrtus > Acrocyrtus sp. NNG-2020. The sequence continues at coordinate 5,565 of JAHZND010005800.1, forward strand.
ATGAGTTGACCAGTGCGGTGGTGGAGTCATCACCCTTTTCTCCGCTTTTGAAGTCTAGCTCACTGTGGGAAAACTAGCTCGCCCAGCTTTCCAAATGAATGCGGAGTGGAGTCATAAAAATTTAAAATTCAAGCCTACGCATACCATCTTCAGAATAAGAATTAATCTTGCAGATCTTTGCATTTTTTTCCTGTCCCGATATTTAAGCCTTTGAGGAGAAGAGCACAGAAAAAATAATGTACTTTATCCGTAATTTGTAGTGTACAGGAAAATGGAGTTTAAAATAGTTGAAAACCAGTCGGAGATTTGCTTACAACGTTGATGGAAGTTTTGCATGCTCTTGCCGGAGTTACATAAAGTGAAAGAACCGCTATCTTTGACTCTTTGACTTACGCTTTGAGCTAATAAATTAATGATATTCATTACAACTTGTAAAATGTATTGGCAACATTCAACACTTATCGCCGCGTTGCGTTCTTCTCTTTGGACTGATACTTTACATTCATTTTCAATTTCTTTTAGTCTGAGCAAAGCACCCATCTGTCCTAAGGCAGACATATCATTATCAGCCGTATCATTACTAACTAGGTACGTCTGTTTACGTACGTAGGTACCGTATAAACTTGGTCCCGCCGAGGTCGCTCTTGAGGATAATTTAAAAATCCACCTTCTTTGCTTCCAAAAGTTTGCAAAAATATTTTTACGAAGTTTTTATAAGAGGCTCAAGCTTGAAGACATACCTACATAGTTACCTAGATCGATTTAGAAATTCAGCACATGTATCACATCACAATTTATTCATGGCTTTAAATGTAAAGTGCTAGTCTGTTTTAGTCTTCTTTTTATTGTAGAAGGAAGCAATATTTAATTTCCGATGTAGTTTTATTGGCAAGCTTTTGCAAAAATCTGATCCCTTCCCGTTTCCTTTTCCTTCTGTATTGAGGAAGGCACATCAAAAAAAATTCAAATATGAGAATTACACCACCACATGAGGACTTAGAAACTAGAGACACCAACAACACAAGTTTTCTATACAATAAAGCATATTATTCCCTAGTCTGGGTTATATAAGTAAGCGCAGAAAAAAATTCAAATATGAGAATTACACCACCACATGAGGACTTAGAAACTAGAGACACCAACAACACAAGTTTTCTATACAATAAAGCATATTATTCCCTAGTCTGGGTTATATAAGTAAACGCAGACGGTTGGCTAATTTATGTTTGTGCATCGCCATGAATTGCCCATTAAATCACTATTTAAACGGATTATGTCGTTTTCAATTTTACAACCTCTCTGGCTTCATTTTCCCTTAGCAAGATATATATATATATTTTTGCAAAATGTTGTCCCACGCCATGAAAGGGGTTTGCGTATGCTCAGGTTGCTGTTGCTCCTGCCAAAAACCACATCGTACATTACATAACAATTAATTCTCTATTAATGGAAATGACTTGACTTGCTTTTCGATGTGACTCAGTGAACTCTCTCCATATGTATCAGTCTACAATTTAGGAAAATGTTTTTTCTTGCTGCCGTCGCTGCCTTTTTTCGTGCCTACTAGTCAAGCTCCATTGTTGCCGGTGTAGTTCAAAAATGGAAGTAATCCAATTTACTTTGATATTGATTTAAAGGACATGTAATTTACAACATGACGTCATCTTACAGTCTCACGTGCCTACTAGTCAAACTCCATTGTTGCCGGTGTAGTTCAAAAATGGAAGTAATCCAATTTACTTTGATATTGATTTAAAGGACATGTAATTTACAACATGACGTCATCTTACAGTCTCATCTTTCATGGGAGCGCTCAAACCCTGAACTTATCAGTTTTGGCGGAGATTGTTCATGTAATCTGAAAACAGTGGTCAGTAGTCAGTACACATTTTTTTATATATGGGTGAAGTATGATAGCGACGAAGTAAAACACTTTTTTTAGAGTTGCTCGATTGTTTCTGTAAATTAGAAGACTGTTATTAGAAGCACAGCAAAGTAATAAAAAATATAGCTGTATATTTCTTATCTCGGTCGTTCGGTACTGTACGAGCCGGTTTTTTTTTCTTCAGAAATTAATGCTGACTTGTTGACCGACTGTAACTTTAACTTACTACTACAGAAAGCAAAAAAATAATAAAGTCTCGTCAAGTTTTTTTTCTTTATTCTCTCAGGCTTTCGTTCCTTTAGGACATTTTTCGCATCGGAGGAGACTGTTTTTATCGCACCTGTCACGAACCACACGGTACTACTCGCGACGGGAGCAATTCTTCTTCCACCCCACTTTTTTGGGCTGTGCTCCGATTGAGAAAGAGAAGTGTTGCCGGTGTCATCGTCATTTCTGCGGTTATTAATATTATCTCACCTTTTGTAACAGTCACACTCGCATCTTTCACGCCTAGTCTTTTACAGTGTAGAAGCCCGTCTAGAGAAAAAGAAGAAGAATTAGCTTGGAAACACGATGTAAAAAGATAAGAGTAGAAAAGAGTGACTTTCCGTTCACACACCACTTCTAGCCATGTTGTAATAGCGCATATATCGGTAACAACAAAGTTGACTCAAACTTGTCTCAAACTTCATCATAACTCACTATTTTACGAGTTTTTTTGTACGTTCTGCTAAAAGTCTACTTTTTTTTGAGGAGATGGTAGTTTAGTTATTGCTATTAGTTCTCCATATCCATATAACCCAGCATAAAAAAACATGAGATATCGTATAAATAAGGTTAGGCGAAGTGCGGGATTTAAAATGAGGTGCTATTCAAGGACCCGTTATCTTCTCTTGTTTTTCTGCCATATTATTACTTAAACGCTAGTGTCCCGTAAAAAACATGCTCAATTTTTCAAGAGAAATGGCGATATTACGTTTGACAGTTGCTTTTGTGGGATATCTTTGAAGATAAGATTTTTTAAGATTAGTTTTGACTTTCGACATTCTCATTTTTCAGGTGGAAAAGAGAATCTCCTGTATATTTAGACTGTCAAAGATGCAGTAATTGTAATTACTATGCTAATAAGCCATTACAGTTTTAGCTGGGTGGAAGAAGAAATCTGCTTGTCTGAGTAGTTGTTGTAATTGCCGCATACCAAAAGGAAAACTTTTAACGAGGGAATATTCTTCCCTATTTATATGCTGATTAGAGTTATTGATAAATGAGGCAATAAATCTCCCCTTGCTCCTGGTTATGAATGCTGATTTTTTGGGTATGGTCAGTTAATCATTTTTATTGGGAATAGTATTCGCAAAATATAGCCGTTTCAATCGCATGCTGTTAATGATCAGGTGAAATCCAAAAAGGTTGAACTTGAGGACGGAGGGCTTGCAGTAAAAATTATAAGCGCGCGGTTATTGCTTTTGAATTTGCAAATTCACCCGTTAAAGGAAATGCTGAAAAGCTGACTCCTTCTATTTCTGTAGGTTAATCGAGGCGTCTTTTTCCTCCCGTTGGTGCTCTCAGCACTGAACTTTGCATAATTTTTTGGTGTGCTACCTTATTACCTATGGGCCATTTCCTCCTGAACTGTGCAAATTGCATGAATGGAATAATGAGTATGATCATCCAAGTGGAATAATTTAATTGCAATTTGTAGGGTTTCTTTAAAGTAGATAATGAGAAACCTGATTAGAGGAAGTCGAAGGGAAAATGATAGTAGCCGATTTACAGTAGAGTAAATAAATTCGTTTTGTTAGAGCAAGACAGATTTTTATTTTACAGTAACCTTAATTACTGCGAAATGGGCCTACAGGGCTGATGAAATTACTTGAACATACATAGCTCTCCATTTAATTTGGTCTGATTTGAAAATTATCAACTGCACGCTAATTTATTAAATGAGATGATATGGTGCCAGCAAAGCAACTGGATTTAACGAGGCGGACTTTGCTGATCGAATGATTATTATACTCTTAAATTAGTGGTTGAACAAGCATCTAATTTAGAGAAAAAAATACATTTTAGACAGCTGAGCCACTATATAATCTTATATTTTTTTTGCAACAATGGGCTAAACAAGCAGGGAAATTTTTCATGTTGCCTTTTCGAGGAGTTTTTTATCTCCGGTTTCCCATCTGCGAAATCTCGTCAACCTTGCACAAAAAAAATTCAATTTAAGTGATAGAAATCTACCACAGAAGAAAAAAAGAAAGGTTCACCTGTACCAGTCCATTTGTGCTCAATTAGCATTTTAAAACTAGGAGATCAGTAGGACACCTCTTTAAAATTCGATTTAGCATCTAATTTTGCAGATTTTTTTTTGCGAAGAGTGACCTTACACATGTGCTTTCGTACGCACGAGAAGTGTTGTAAGCTCGATATTTGGCTTCATTATTACGGGTGTATAAGAGAAACGACATAAGTTATGAGTAAGCGAAAACATTGAAAATGGTTTAGAGGGTCACGAGCGATAAAAAGGAGAAAATAGAGTCGTGAGCGATGAAAACGAAAGATTGCATATATATGAATGTTTTTATTTTATCGTTATTGCTTTATTTAAATCATGTTGATCATGTACAATAGTACAATGCTTATTATATAGTGTTGGCATTAACAGTGGTCACATAGTCTCAAAATGGGAAAATAAATAATATTTTATGGTGAAGTGCCCTAACTAAAACAACGCGTGTTTTTCTTACTCCTTTACAGGTGAAATACAAGCTCTGGGGAGCTTCGAAGGACATCTTGATGACCACTTGACGTTCTTAGGACAATCCAGTAATAGTTTATTTATTGGTGCGAGGGATGGGCTGTATAACTTAAGTCGTGT
>JAHZND010005801.1:0-13452 GCA_027744115.1 Acrocyrtus sp. NNG-2020
TATTTTTTAAGCACGCAGAACATACTTAGGGGAATCTGGCCAGAAATAATTACGGGAGTTACTCATGATAATGACCTCCCTGGCTATTAGGTACTTTATGATATTGCAGCTAACTAGTTCAGCGAAATAAAAAAAATTGAATTGCCTAACGATATCAAGAAAAAAGTACACTCTTCCTTTTTTCTCAGCGAGTAGTCGGGTATTTTGCCAGAAGCTAGAATGTACTTTGCTGTTTTTGGCACAAAGTCGCATTCGCGAATTTGCCCTTATTATGAAAAATTGGTGGTAAGAAGAAAGCCGAAAAGAGTTTTCTCTGGTTTTGCTGAGTGTGGCAATATGAGCTGCACATGAGTCCGGTCACTTAACAATGCAATACTTTAGCCTGCTTTTAGCTCCAAGTTCCATAAAAAACTGCAAGTTTATGGGAGCACGTACCCGCCTCCCACATTAGCGCAATACGTCAACTGTGGGAACGCTCATGGTTCGTTAGGCCGTCCCGCACATTCTCAAACTAGCAGCTTTCTTCAAAAGCACAATTTAATGTTAAGTAGTAGTAGCATAGGGGATGACGGAATACCGAAAATTATCAAAATGAGGACTAACACCTGCGAAAGATAGTTTGAATTCGTGCTCAACACATGCACATTTACCTACTCGACCATATGTCGTCACAGAATTTTAATTTTTTTTTCTACTTCAACTCGAATTTTGATTTTGCAAACAAGCCGCGCTCGTGGGAAAATCTTATCAGGTAATAAGTTAGGCTGAACGACTGAAGGTCGGGCAAATATTGACAGTGACGGGACGTGTAACTTGTGTGGCCTAGAATAGAACTTTTGTCTGGAACTGCCAACGCATCTGCCAACTTTCCAACAACTATTTTGTGGAGTGCCTGACAATGAAAGATTCTCATCAAATATTCAAAAGTTAAAAAATATTGCCAAAAAGTGGTTCATATTGGTGTGTAGGTAATGGACGCAGGCCAAATTCTGTGTTGGTTGCACCTTTTGTGGATATCTGTAGAAATAGCCCCCCGTCAGCAAATACAGGTGAACTCAGTCTGAAAGACGTGTCTAGACGTGATAAGTAGCAAGTACTTTATTCTATTTAGGAAAATGTCAAAAAAACAGAAAAATGCTATACTATCACCATTATCAAGTATCTTGATAGATGATTCGAAGAAATACTTTCATTTTTTAAAGATCCAGGAACTGAACTGAACAGACTTTGTCGATTTCTGTCAGTTCAATTTTGGGTCAATGTTTTTTTTGCAATAGGTAAAGCACACTGTTACAAACAGATGAAGAAGCTACCTATCTATAAGGATAATCAAATAAAATGTTTTCTGTTCAGAGATTTTTTCTTCAAAGGGCAAAGTTAAGGCAAGTTGGGAGGAAACAAGACAAAGTTGGAATTTGTTGTGCTTAGCAGAAACCTCACCTATTCCAGAATGCTTAACTTACGTCACATTCTTCCCTATCCTAGATCTGTCCGTTAATCTTCACAATTGTCAAATAAATGAATGCAGCCGTGTGTGTGTGTCTCTCTCTCTCTCCATTTCTGGCAATTGCAATTGTGGTATCTTTCCTCCGTCTCTACTTTGGTGTAACCCTTTTCCCAAAATAAAAATTCACATGCTTCTTCTCCATGACGCGTCCATTCCATTCGAAAGAATATTTGTGCATGCATTTTTTAGCAATGTTGCGACCATCTCCTCCCTTTCCCAGGCTTTTTTAAGTGTCAGCCAAAATGGGTTTTCTCTCTCGTCACTCACTCACAGAATGGCTAACCTGTCCTCCTAAATGAGCTCCCTGTTAGAGTGTCAACCTTTCCCAGAAAAATACTGTATTGTAGACAGTCCGTAACTAGTACAAATGAACGAGTTGTTCCAACAACGAAAAAAAGGAAAAAAATCCAACTACGATTTATATACGAATTCGTTAATGTGGAACATGTAGAAAATGGCCTAGTTATGTGTGCAATCTCATGTTTATTTCAAAAGGGAGAAAGTGTGTGGCATAATAACCTCCTCCCAGGTTCCTTCCTACGAGAAACATATATACACGGTCTAAATATCTTCCCCTTTATTTTTTACCTATGGTGCTGTGCTCCCCATAAACATTTTATTTCTGAGATGGTGTTGGCAAGCCTCACCATTACACTATGTCGTGGTCCATTCAATATGTATGTTATTTCAGTCACTTTTCATTGTTTAAGCGGAAGTGGGCAAGCAATGTTTAAGTGAGTTTAGTGCAGAGTCCAACTCAAAAATAGCTAGCTAAAAGGCACTTTTCACACCAACTTTTCCTCACTTCCAGCTCACCAGCAACATTTTAGGGTGGCGCATAAAAAACTCACGCTATACTCTTTTGATCCTGCCAGCAATAAAGTCACCGCATGAAAATGGAATTTAGAATTGAGACAAATACGTAGCTATCACACACGGGTACATTTTTAGGAGGAGGGAGAAAGTAGGTAAAAACTGGGCACATCTCTTTCAAGCAATTCCCATAAAATATATAGGCTTATAGTATGTAAGACAAACACCTCCCAGCCAAAAAAAAATCGGAAAAAAAAGTTTTGACAGTTATTTTTTTCCCTGTGTTTACCTAAGAATGATCTTCTTTTGTGAAATGGCAGTAGATGGATTGACGAGCGGGTGAGTTAGTGGAAGTCCTTGCCGGAATCCGTAATGCAAAGAAACTAGAATTCTACTCTTTTTTGATGGTGATGATGATGAGCCTGGGAAAGCCAATTCGTGTGACTTTTTTTCTCCCTACATTTTCCCCTATATAAACAGCAGTGGAGGGAATGTTGATGGTGCATTCTCAATGCAAGTTGAAAAGTAATCTGTGATCACCATTTAGAGTATACATGCAGAGGATCTAAAAATTGTACACCCACTACCACAGCCAACAACTACCACCCGCAGTCAATTTGGATTTGGATCAAAATGGAAAGCATTACACGAAAGGAGAGAAAAAAATCTTTTACACGACACCAGGAAATTGTACGTTCCACGTCTAGCCTACTTTATCTCCACTTTCTCACCCAGTTTAGGCCCGAGTGCATTTTTCTTAGAGCTTTTTTCACAGTCTGCTTTGGTTGATTACTTCCGTGTGAAGGGAGTAGAGAGAGAGTGAGCTCTGTTAGCAGTCGGGTACAAGCCGGAGCGGTGATAAATGAAATGGATTTCTTTGGCATTTTCCCTTCTCAATTTTGAATCTGTATCAGTTTGTTTCCCTTTTTTGGTAGCATTTGCCAAAAAAAAGATTCTGTCATTCTTGATTACAGTACAAACTGCTTGAAATGGTCATTCGATATGGATTGTGAGTATCGATTGTATGGTCTATGGGTGGGAAGGGGAGGTTGAAGTGAGAGCATTCTCCCATCAAAATTAAGTTATCAACGAATTCCAAATGTAATCAGAATGCGGCTATATTGCAATTCAGGAAATCGCTTCCAGAAACAGCACGGAAGTCCACTCTACTGCAATCCTATCGTTCCAGCTGCTGATTACAGTGATTTATGGCTAAAGTATTGTCGTTGGCTTTTCTCCGAGATATCAATCGATAAAAAGTGCATTTTCCTTCTATTGTGGTAACACTAGGCCTTGGCAGTTTTTCGAAGAGAGAAAATTGCAGTAATTGAAGTCTCGCATTTTTTGCTAAGTCATTGAAGTTGCAAATAAAATGAAAACGCTACAATGAGTAAAGCTATGCTTAGGTAGTCTGCTGTCTCCGGTTGTCGGAAAGTTGAAGGCATTCGTGAAAAAGCACTGGCTTCGTTAGGTACGGCACAGTGCTCAAACTCGTTTTAATTTAATACAGCTTATTAAATTTAAATTAGTAGGCTTCAGTTTTCTATGATTCTATATAACTTTGAAATTGGAGCCTATTCTCTCTTCGTGGAAATTTTTTCTCGATATTTTATTATGCGGAAAGCGGGAGTACGGGGCTACACTTTCTTCCAGCCAATTTATAATTCTGAGGATATAGTTTCATTTTTCCGATCACATTTTCTCTGTATTGCGCCACAGAAACTGAAAACCTACCCAGTCTTTGCTACACGTCCCAGCCAATTTCTACCTTTTTTTCTAGCACAGACCCAAATTACATTTCTAATTTTCCCTACCCATTTCATCTGGACTTTAATTTTCTGCAACCCTTCTCACTTTTCTAAGAAGTGTTTTGACAATTTCCCACCAACTCGTTATCCTTCCTCTGCTACCCTTGCTACTTATTTCTTTTTGCTCTTGTGGTCTCTTATGTAATACATTACGTGACTTAATAATATTCACATTTCTGTTACAAAACAGTCTTAATGGTACCATTTTCATTGCTTCCATTCTCTCTTTCTTCTAGTTCGTTCCCATATCTAAAATAAGATAGCACACGGGTCTATCTATATCTGATATGAACGCTATTTTTGTCCCTTTTAAAATATATTTTTTTCTTCTTATCCACACCCCACACGTGTCTACCCTTAGCCTAAACCGTTTGCGTATTCCACCCACAGCTACAGCCACTTTTTTCACACTACTCATCCCCACTCAACGCATTCACGTGACGTCCTGAAAGGTCCTCGAGCAAAACTTTGTTGCCTCACCAAGAAATCTTTGTGCCTTTCTCTTACACACCACAAGTCGTAATTCCCTTCAAATCATTGGATATAACAGTTATTGTCTTGTACGCATTTCCTCCTTTTTTCCCTTGAGTACCAATTTAAAACGTCTTTTCAGGATCTTCCGCCAAAGCGACGACAAGACAAGGGGAGGTGGTACCGTGTAAATCCGTAAATGCCACTTTCCTGCGTAGATGTAAAAAAAACTGACAAGGAAAATAAACGAAATTGTTATAGCTAGTGAATGAGTATCCCAACTGGTAGGAAAATGTAGTCTCTTGTCATGCACTCGACTACTCGTGAAGAAAACTTCTCTCGCAAGGGCTAGTCCCAAAAGGGCTCATTTCCATCGGCAACAACCATTCTTGCTCTCCCCTCTCAGGACTGGAACTACACACCAGTTCCAGCTCCATACAAATTGTACGAGAGAGGCTTAAAGGTGTCCTAAAATGGATACTTTGCATGATGTTATGTAGTGGCGAAGAGGATTCTGGATCGTGTTAGGAATATGTGTTCTCCATGTTGCAATATGCAATCAAATGAATGAAACATGCGAGCAAAATTTCATTACATCTCCCAAAATTGCGTGCTACTGCTGCTCCTACCCAAATGCACACTTTCCTGCCATTTTCAAATTGAAGTAAATTTTACACATGCAAGAAACAGAAGGATTTATAATGAAGGAGAGTGCCGGGAATACATTTCACACTTTCTTAAACTTATACGGCTAAGGAAGCGAGCTGTGAAAAAAAGAGTAAACCGAGAGCATTGTCTTTTTCCTCTACGTCCTGGTCCTAGTAACAGAAAACTGCACTGCCAGTGTATGGCAAAAACGTGTCGAGTGTAAAAAAAATACCAGTCTCGTTTTTTACGTAGTATTTTTTATAGCGCCCAACACAAATCTTTGTAGAGAGTCTACTTATATTATTGACCTGAGCAACGTCGAATGACCACTTCCCTCCCAGTTTTTTGGCAAAATAACGAGCTTGGGTAGAAAACAGTGGGGAAATCTAGTTGGGCAGATGTAACCTTGTTACACTTTATTTCTTAAGATTAGGTTAAGTTCACCCACACATGGAGTAGGAGTGGAAGGAAACGGTGGCCTTTCATTTAGTCAGTAGTCAGTAAGGAGAAAACCATTTTTCTGTCATTTGTCCTAGAGAAAATGCTTCCTTTTCTTTTTTCATACGATTTTTATGTTTATGACTGTGTCAAAAGAGTAGCAGCGCACAAAAAGAAACTAAGGAGAAGGAAGGAAGTTGAGTTAGAGTAGAAATTGCACTTAGCTCTTCTCCTTCTATACTACCAGGAGAGCTCTGGTCAAGAGAAAAAAAGGAATACTACCTTGTGCGTATCTCTTTTAGGAACCTACGACCAGCTCTCCGTGTTTCACTTTTTTTTCAAGGAAACCGACAAATGTAGTTCAACGTAGAAAAAAACTGTTATTTCATCAAAAGTCGTCTTTTATCTAAAACTTCTTTGTGTAGGTATATAAGAGACTTTAGTTAATTTTAGATTACATGCGACAAGTTTTTGCTGAAACGGCACAATTCCCCTTTGCTGACCTAAATTATTGAAGCTTCTCTGCTAATTGCATTATATTGTTAAAGACAGCTGTGTGCCTACAGGGCACTCGTCCTCTGCTGCCCTTTGCCTATCATAATAATAATCAGAGCAATTGAAAAGAAGGGGAAAATTACAATTGATTGTTATTAGGAGTTTGGAGCGTAGCAAAAGTTAGGGCAAAAATGGGAAATGATCATGATGATGAGACCAGCCGTAAAGATAAAGCAGAGTTAAAGTAAGACTGGCAGTTTTCCCGTTCTAGTACAAAATGAAAATATCTTTTTATCGCTGTCCCTTTATTTTCCTCCTGCTGAGATAGTCATCGTCATCTCCATCTGCAATGAGCTCTATCGTCTATCGTCTATCTGTGTCTGGGTGAAATGGAAGTGAAGTTGCAAAAAAATGTCCATTTTTTTCTTCCCCTCTACTCCTACTCCTTTCAGTGCATTTTCCAATGACAGTTTTTTCCCCGGAACTAATTGGGTTTGGTCTGAGCTGACATAAAATATATGGCATGTGTAACAATTCTCTTTCTGCTTATGTTGATGCTAGTACATCATTGATAACTTTCTAATCAGGGGAATTGATGCGGAAAGGAGAAAAAGTCGTAAATATTTTACTAACGATAAACCTACTTCCTCTATTGGTTGGATGGCTGCTAAGTAGGAATTAATCTTTTTTGTGTCATTTACAAGCACCCTAATAAATAAGAGTTTGATTTGACAGGCGGTAATCAAAATATGAGTGACTGTTCTCCCCATAAAAGAATTGCTATTTCATTTCAATAAAAACGAAACCCAACAAACTGCATGGCTGGTGCACGAACAGCAGAAATATGCTCTTTTCACTGCAGCTATTAAAAGGAAAGTAGTAGCAAAAGGAAGAAATGTTTTTCATTTTTTATTGTTATCCAACTTTTTTGTTCTTCCAGAGTCAGCAAAATGTTATTCAGTGTAGTAGCCATCATCAACATCAAGCCGCGGCCCTGGAATACGTTTTTTTGCTATTTTTCCATTTTCTAATCTTTTCATGTCGTAATCCAGGAAACTTCCAATAAAATCGGGAGCCTTTTTTTAGCCTTGCAATCTCGCAACAATACCTAAAAATGTTTCCTTATGGATGGGAAGAGATTTTCTCGTGAAAAATTTCTGAGCAGTGACCTGGTCATTTTCAAACTGGAGAGGAAATGGGATTGGCTGCTGCTCAATCAAAAATGACTTTGGTTCCTCCTATTTTCTCCCTGTTATTATTGAAGTTGACTAAACACATGTTTCCATACGGGTGCCTATTTACACACGAACTCCCACCCTTTTGACATGTTCTCTTTTCTTAAGCATCTCTCCCAGTTTCTTACTGCTACATCCTTTGCATGTTCTTTCGTAACCTCAGAAATTCAAGTCAATTTTCTTTTTCCTATTCTCCCTCAGGGACTACTTTTTCTTTACCTGTGTGGTAGATGAACTGCGTTCCACCAGGGAGAAATTTTCGCGATGATGAGATACTCACACGAAATAATATATTTTTTGGCTGCTTTGAAAGTACAGCTCGATAGTGAAAGTGATTTTTGAACATAGTTTTTTACACCAACTTAATTTAAATACAGTACACTGCACCGAGCACTTAAAAGTAAACCCAGTCATGTTACAACTCTACACTACTCTTGTCATATTTTCATTATTACCCTTTTTTATACCCGCCTTCCGACAATAACAGTTAAAATAGCTATATTTTTTGCATAACTGAACTTAGGACATATGTATTCATGTCGAAAAAACATGCATTGTGCTGAGCCTGGAAATATACATTTTTATTTTCAAAAAAATATCCCACCCATATCCCCAATCCACATTCCACATCCCACATACAAACGGGAAAAAAGGTGAAATGGGCTTTAACGATATTTTCCTTTTTTTTCCTGTAACAGCACAACACGAATACTATTATTTCCACCCAATTTTTGCCGAATTTCACTTAAGCACGTGATATTTCATACAAATAGCGTCATCAGATAACCGTCACCTTTATTTCCCCATTCCAAAATAGAAATTGCCTTCTCCAGCGCTATCCCTATAGATTTTTACACATGAACTTTGCTTATTATGATTGAGCGGAGCTGGAAAATGCTACAATTTTTTTTAGTCTGGATGCTTTTGCAAGTAGAAAAGTAGCCAGTGAGTGAAATGCAGTGTTCTCTCGCCCATTTTTTATTGTTGGAATGGTCATGCATAATGGCTTTTGTAAGTGAAAGCTGTCCACACTCCATTCCAGAAGTTGGCTACTACCAACTTTGGCATACATTACAACCCGCTTTACATCGTCTCACACGTTTTTTATACTCATGTACAGTTCCACTTCCATCGCTCTTTTGCGGTTCCTCGCCTTTTTTTTTACTCTAGTGGGCTTACTCTCACTACAACATTGCCCATTACGTTACGATCACACAAAAAATCTTATTATGTGGAAATGGGGCACAAGAGGATTTCTGTCAAATGAAGGTCACTCTAAAGTGCTCTGAGAATGATACTTGCAGGAAATTTACAACACATCTAATATTTCAGCATTTCCCCGCTGGAACGAGCAGAAACAGCTTTCATTTCTGACTAAGAATCTCCAATCTCCTCCCATTTCTTGTGCATTTTTATGACTTGTATCAATCCTTCCCTCATAAAAAAATGTTTGCCTGGTTGGAGTGAGTGTGTGGTGTGCCATGAGTGTCAGCCAAAGTTACAGCCTTCATAAAGCTTCAGGTTGGTTTTGGCTTTGGCTAAAGACAACGCTGTCTGTAGGAGCATGTTTAAGCACCTAAATTGAGAACACCCGCCAAGACTAACTAATAGCGGGGCGATAATGGAAATATAAAAAAATAGGTCATTTTTTACTTACCGACCTCTCCCCAAGATTCCTCACTCGACACCTCAAAAACGCAGTATCACCTAGTGGCACAGTCATATTAATATGCGTGTTGTTTTCGAATGGACTCCCATCCGGAAATCTTGACTGGAGGTCCTCATAGCTCGCAATATACTTGCGGGCGTTATTCAGCAAATTCTTGTTATCGAAGTTTGCATGAAATGTAGTCTTATTTGATGCTACGCGGCTATTCAAAGGCTTCCTGGTTCCTTCCGAAGAGTCCAACACAGAGCTGGGTTCCGCTTCCTCCGTCGTGGGAAGATTTGTTGTTGGTGGAGGGAGAGTGGTGGATGTTGTGGTAGTGGTGGAAATAGTCACTCCATCAGGAAGTCCTAGCAGCCCTGTGTTACTTAAAGCAGTCTCATAGTGATTCCATCTCCTGTTGTTGGTGTTTCCAGCTGGACTAGGCGCATTCAGATGCTGTCCATCCACCCTGGTTATGTTACTCCCCTTCGCCGTACTGATACTAATGATTGTGCCTGAAGCAACGTTGTGCAGGACGCCACCTCCTACAAAAAAAAGAAAATAGAACAAGAGTCTTCCGTGAAAATTGATTTCAAGAAATGAAAAATGATTTATTTATATTCAATTTTGACAGCTATTCTCCCGCACAGGAAATTACGAGATGCAGCTATTTTTGGGTGCGGAATGGGAAGGGAAAGGAAAAAGGAAAGCTGGAGCTCTTCTTTTTCCGCTCTCCTTCTACTCTCAGCCAGTTTCCCTTCCAGTGAAAAAAAATCTATTTCTGTAACAAATGTGCGAGCACTTTATTTGATCAATTTTATAATTCTACACTCGTTTCTGACCTACTTGCTCCTTAATACTACAAGGGCGAGCTCATTTACACTGCCTTATCTCTAATTCAGTCTGTATCGGAAAACAATCCCGGCTTTGTGCGCTACTCTTCTCCCGACACAAGGTGAAGAAAAAAAAGTGGAAAAATAACAAAAGGCTAGACCAGAAACCAGAACCTATCCAAAACAATGTACGTCTCTTTCCCATAAACTGAGGAGGACTCCTTCCAGTCACGTCAAGTCACTTTCTATTGTATTTTATATTACATCATGTGGGGCAAGTGATGGTGATGGCGACGGGGAAGGCAGTGACTTAAAAGGTGTCAGTGTGCGGTTTCACCAGAAAAGTCCCCTGACAGTGGAGGTGAACGAATGGAGAAAGGAGCTCTTCCTTATACTCTCTCAGATATAATGCAAAAGATCCCTGAGGATACACACCAGTCTTGTCATGATGACATTTGGCTTGACTCAATCTCATCCTTTTTCTAGTGTCCTCACTAGCTCATCCACTCTTATTACTCTTCATTGTCGACTTTTTTATTCTGGAGGTTTGAGCTGTCCTCCAGTTCAATTCAAATCTAGGGATGTCATCTTTCCCCCCACTCCACTCCACTCTCTATCTCTATACCCCAAGACAAGATTGGAACTATCTTCAAAAAAAATATATATATTCTTTATGGGAAGAGACAGCATCTCGACCGCCGCGGCCTGATATATATTTTTTTGTCTTCTCTCAAAATGACTCAGACTGATCCTGATTATGATAAAGAGGCGAGAAAAGAAAAAAAAATTGGAGTTGTAGTCGGCCCACGTGCTTCCCCATCTTCCATATCGGATCGCATTACCTTGCATAGCAGACTTCCTCTGCCGTTTCACTTTACATGAGAAATAGGAGCACGGTTGGGAAAAATGTAGTCATTTCTATACANGGTTGGGAAAAATGTAGTCATTTCTATACAAGTCTTGTCCTCGCTACGCGAACACCTTCCAGCATCCTCCATCATCACTCCACTCGCCCTCGCACTCCCCAGCCTTAAATCTTTTTTTTTCTTAATATTTCTTGTATGAAGTATAAATGATCTGAGCATGACAACGACAGCCCAGGAGAGAAAAACTTTTTTCAAAAAAAAAATATTTCTACGTATCTCCCTATAAAAACCCTCTTCCTTCTATATACCTGTCAACCGCAATCTGGAAAAACAAGGGGGAAAGAAAAGTCGTCGAACTGTGCGACATTTTTGAACAGGCTTGAATATAAAAAATACGGAGCTGGCGGGACGAGCTGAGAAAAAAGAGAAAAATATATATGCACAGCAGTGCACACACCAGCCTGCTTTACCACATCCACATCAACGTCGTCATTATAATAACAGTCGTATGGACAGAAAAACAGAACTTTTTTTTGAAGTGGTAAAGTTTTCTGCAAAGAGAGAAGCTCACACAAAAATCTGGATGTTTTATGTATAGATTGCATGATACCGTTTTTTTTCAGAGGGCAAAAGTAAAACAGCTTATTTCGTCAAGTTAGAAGATGCATTAGAATACGGTTCCTTAGCCATATATAATGGAAAAGGGTGTGGGACATGGCACACATACATACAAGCCTTGGAAAAAGTTTCTCTTCCGTCCTACAGAAATGTACGGCGTGAAATGGAAATAGGCTCAGTTGTATGGAAGGAAGTTCGGAAAAAAGGAAGTCAAGTAAAGTCATCCATCTGCATAATGGAATTTATTATCCAATTCTTCAAAACTTCATCTTTTCAATTCTTCAAACTTAAAGTGCTTATGTACATTTTTTACTTCTTTTTTAAAAGAAAAAAAAATTGAGATAAGGCTGAGAAAAGGAGGGAAGGGTGACTTGTTTTCTGTGGCGGGCCTTTAGTCCCTAGTCCTATGAAGTTATAATGTCCCTTTTATTTGTGCTCACTCACACAGCTCCGCAGATAATGCTGTGCGTGCTCCTCATGTCGGGATGAAATGATACTGGGATTGATCGCTATGAATAATTTTATCCGTCTCCTTTCTTATCTTTTTCTCTAAGAAAAAAAAGGTGGGAAAGTTTTTTTTCTGGAGAGAGAAGGGGAATTTCGTCACCTCGCCTTTCAATTTATGCACAGGGCGAGGGCACGACATCAACGAGATGGGTAAATGACGTTGTCGCTTCCCCCTCTTTGACTACTTTATTTTTGAAGGAAGGGAAAAATGCTAAAAAAAAAATAAAAATCGATGGGAGCTAACAAAAAATGAACTAAACTGGTTCATAATTGACTTTTGCAAAGTTTTTTTTAAGATCGGGAAATCTGGGAGACGAGCCCGAATTTATAACTAAAGTTTTGCGAAAAGTTAAAATCCACGCTAGAGACGGGAACGCGCTATTCAGCGAAAAAAAAAGAACTCGGCTGTCACAATATTTGCCACATTTTACTAAAAAAAATGTAGGTTTATGATTTTATTAGTAATAAAAGCCATAAAAGAAAAGCCTAAGACGCCGACACATTCTGCTCTAAATAATTGATAAATCTTTTGATTGAAGTAGGATCAGAAAGGGGATACTTGGGAAAAAACTTGCTAAAGTTTTCCAGAGACTGCGAACTCATCTCATACAAATTGCATGCTTAACTCAATGAAGTTCACTCGGAGGATGGGCTTTCTCGAATTTCTTCCTGGTTTTTGGTTACACGGTACATCCCTTTTTCTGCTCTTTTCCCTAAAGTTTTCTAGCCTCAGCTTTTGTGATGACTTTACTGATTACACTGTTTTGCAAATGCATGCATCCTGCCCACTTTCCTCCACTTGTTAATTTATTTCACGTCCTTTTCAACCCTCCTTTATCACTGTAATAATCTCCTACTCCATTAGCCAACTCTTCCTCTAATTCCATGCAAATGTTGCAGTGCGCCCCCAGCAAAAAAGTCATCTCGTTGACATCTGATAACTTTTTTCTCTCTTTTACTCCACACTCACTTTCTAGAATTTGAAGTCCACGAGCAAACAGTCTCTACAAATGCTGGGGAGAGATGAACCATTGGAGCTGTAACACCGCCATAACATAAAATTTTCAAAGGAGCTGCATGGTGCCACTTTCAGGAGAATGGCAGGAAGTAAACATCCTAAAAAAATAAAATGTGATATGGTGTATATAACAGTTTCACGGGAGCTGCAGTCAGAGTCAAGGGAAAAACGCGTATATTTCTGATAACAGCAATGACAATATCAGGCTCAACCTAAGCAGAAAATTTTCGGCATGTGCCAAAGTTGTAAATGCACGACAAAAACCTGGAGAAATAAATGTATATTTCCTTCTAAACATTTATATTCCAGTCAACCCAAGTCATTCACAATCATTTATCTACAGGCGTCATCCCCTCATGAAGTTATCGTTATCATCCTCGTCATATCATTCAAGCAGGAAAAAAACCGCAAAAGGAGAGCTAGACTAGAAAAGAGTAAGCAGCATCGCCTCAGCTCCAAAATTTTTTTTAAAGAAAAGGAAGAACACGACTTTCTCCTTTTTCCTTAATGATATGCTTACATTTGGGACGAGGTAAAGACGGACGAG
>JAHZND010005802.1:0-10175 GCA_027744115.1 Acrocyrtus sp. NNG-2020
TTTTTTTTGAGATCCAGGAAGGACTCAGTCGTATCTAATTTTTTGTGACAGTGGAGCTACCTAAACACCCAAAAAAATATATATTTTTTATTTGGGTGCGGTGAAAGCCAGCTGAAGAAGGATGTCGCGGTGAAGTAATAAAAAAAAGGAAAAAGTAGTGCTCAGCAAACCACGTAAAAATCAAAGTGAGAGGAGGCAACAAGGCATCACAATTTTACTCCATTGACACATATTCCATTACATTTTTGGGAGGAGATAGGCAAGTACATGTGACACCACCACCGGGACTACTCCAAGGACGTGGTAATATGTGTGACAAGAAGAGAAGGAAATAAAGTTGCAAGTCAGTTGAACCCGATATATGTCATCAATTCCACCCAGTGCGCTCTTCCTCTCTCCCGTCCCCTGTTGTTCCTCCTTCCACGCATGAAGTACGCAGTATCATGCCTATCTGAAGAGTACTTTTTTTGACGACATGAGATGCAAAGAAGATGAAGAGGATCCCATTACTTCTGTCGCTTACCGCTACTACTCCATGCCTAACAGTTTGCTGAGGGGGCTAGTACTGAACTACTTTCAACAAAAATAGATTTCACTATAATATAGCTTATATAGCAGCATTATCTAGCGAAAAACGCTCGTACCTTGGAGTATACGTCCTCTAATCTTTTCATCAGAAAATGTTACAAATGCTGACACAAATTCGGTCTGTCACATGAATTGGAGTTGAATGGCAGTGTGGTTGCGATTCGTATTCTTGTAAGGAAAAATCATAGAGCAGAAGCACACTTTTTTACATCTCTTTTTTTTCTCTCTTCTTCCTCTCATGGAAGGAAAATGCGGTGTTACTTCCACTCCTCCTTTATACTCTGCAGTAGGACAACAATGACAGCTGGTGATGGAGGGACTCATGTGGGATAGCATTTTGGGAGTGAAAAAAAGTCCATGAAAGGTTATGAGTCAACTATGAGAGTATAATAGAAAGGAGGCAGGCCGAAAAAGTAAAATTCAAAATCTAAAAGAGCAGGAAAAAAACATCGTCGATGGGAACGAAATATCAGGACGAGAGGAGCTCACCATTTTTTACAATGACAGAGAGCACCTACGCTAAAAAAAATATGTTATAAATGGTGTCGAGCAAACAAGTGAGATGGGGATTGTGAGAAGTTTTTAAAGCTTTTACAAATGTAGTGCTATTGGGGGCTCGACTCAATCATTTTATTAGCGTTGCGAAAACTGAGGAAAATGTTTTTCGCTTAAGTTTTCCTAGAAAGTTTCTAGATATGGTTTCTATTTTTAGTTGTCTTTTCAATTTATTAGCGTTGCGAAAACTGAGGAAAATGTTTCTCGATTAAGTTTTCCTAGAAAGTTTCTAGACATGGTGTCTATTTTTAGTTGTCTTTTCAATCATTTCCCCATCACCAAAGGAGAGCATGGAATGGCAGCCAATCCATAAACTTCAAAATAACGCCAGTTTATGAGAATTATATGATTAAGCTCAATTACTAGCTAGGAAACCAGATAGCATTTTAGTGCGACGTACGGCTTTCGTCCTTCTGCTAATGTTTGTTGTCGGCCAATCATGTAGTTTTGGAAAAGGTCAGATCGTCAAATATAGAATTTTCGTATTTGCGCTCTGGTTTTCCGCTTGTATTGTGCTGGTGGAGACTAGGTTAAACGACATATTGCGCAAAAGTTCGAGGAGAGATGGGGTCGTTTGCATGCACGGAACTGCGCTTAGCAGCAAGGAATTGGAGCACGAATCTGCTGATGGCATTCAGATTCGGGGCGAGCTATGGCTGAGCCAGGGATAAAAAAAGAGAAGAGGGACATTGAGCTAAAGAGAAAGTTTCAGTTTGCTACACTTTTTTTCTACTTTTTTTCCTCTCCTATATCCAAGTAGTAAGTGCCTTTCTATGAACTAAATTTTAAATGAGGAAATCCAAAGGATTTTTTTTTTGAATTTGTTGTATCTAGGTCTAGGGAAGAAATTAAAATGAAAAGAAGGAAAATGAAAAAGTTGGCGGATGATACTCTGTTCTAGGAAATTGAAGCGTGTATAATGCTTACTAAGAAATTAGGAAGATGTAAAATGGCGCTTAAAATATCCAAGTAGTAAGTGCCTTTCTATGAACTAAATTTTAAATGAGGAAATCCAAAGGATTTTTTTGAATTTGTTATATCTAGGTCTATGGAAGAAATTAAAATGAAAAGAAAGAAAATGAAAAAGTTGGCGGATGATAGTCTGTTCTAGGAAATTGAAGCGTGTATAATGCTTACTAAGAAATTAGGAAGATGTAAAATGGCGCTTAAGGGAGTGCTTTTTTTGTATACAAAAATGAGAGCAGGTTGAGTGAGACCTAATTTTTTCTTAGATGGCTTAATTGAAGCAGCGACAAAATTAATACGCAATGCTGCGACATGCTAAGTTCTGAACAGTTTTGCAAATTTGCATTGGTATAATTTAGATATTGCGTTTTTCATAAAAAAAAAGTTGCTAATAATGCTGGCATTTTTCAAAAGAGACGACTTTTTACACGCCTTCCTTTAAAGCTGAATACTCGCGAAAGAAAAGTAAAGTGAGAAAAAAGAGAAAATGTGGTGATTTTTATTATAATTAGCTTGAGTTTTGTTGTGTGCTGTTCAACTGGGAAGTGGTGAGGAGTGAAAGGAGCGGCATAGCGTCCCACGCCATGCCCCACTCACTACTGCAGATACACTTTCCCCAGTCAATACTTTCCCTGAATAATAATCTTTAGGAAGGAATGCGTAAAGTGTGAATAAGTGGGCTCGTTAGCCTTAAGTGCTTTACTTTTTTTTCGGTGAAAGTTGTGCGAGCACTTCGTCGGCTTCTCTTTTCCTCCGTTTTCATTTCCAACCAAAAAATAAATATGCATTCGTCCCTAAAACTTTATTCATAAAATAGATACCGGACAGATTCTAGCCTGGTTTTGTTCTGAGCACACTCGTACAAAATAAACTTCTGGCATAATTCGAATTCCTTCGTGGAACAAGTTCTCAACTTTTTGGAGATGGGGCTGGGGAAGTGGGGACATAGACTCTTCCATTTGAATGGCAGAATATTTCGTAGTATAAGCTTTTAATAATTTTTTTTCTAAGTTTTCTACATTTTTTAGCTGGGCATATGATTAAAACCACAACAAAAACAGCACAGAGCAAAAGTTGCTCACAAAAGGGTGTAGATTGCTGTGTTTCTGCAAGTGCATGGATGGGAGAGAAAGCACAAAAGGTGTTTCCTCATATTTACCTCGAGGAATGTCCTCAACTTTCATTGAGCTTTTGTCTTCATTTTACCCAGTTCACTTAAAACTTACAATATGGCCACTCTTTTGGGCTCGCTACACTTGTTTTCTCCCTTTGTTTGGTATGTAAACTCTATTCAGTATCGTGAGGGATGGAAGAGACACTCTTCTACACTTCACTTCCTTTGACTGCTGCCCTGTCTATCTATCAACGGCGGATACTTGGAATACATAAGCACTCTTCATTTCACGGTGTGTTTCGTAAACATCACTTCCTCCGCTTTGAAAATAGACATGAGAGCTTTATTAGCCGTCCTTTTGTTCCACTTGCTGAGTTCACTATTGAGGTCGGTGTGAAAAATAGATTTTTTTTGCATTTGCCCTTTCAGCCTTCCTCCCAGTTTTGTAATGACAAATCTACAGTTTCATGATCGCTCCTAGTAAGTTTCTTCAACTCCTATTTCAAGAGTAAATGTCTTTTTTAAAGTAGCACAATGAAATAGTGCAAGCCACAAATGCCAGTCCTCAATCTTTTTTAGTGTGAATTTTACAAAGTTTCGCAACATTCAAATTGCCCTGGTTGTCCCACTGACAGTTTTGTTACTGCTACTTGGAATTCACTGGAAAAGTGATGCTGCAGTTTGCCCGTGAGCTACTTTACGGAATGTGCTCAGGTATTTTCTTTTCTCACATTGAGGTCGGTGTGAAAAATAGATTTTTTTTTGCATTTGCCCTTTCAGCCTTCCTCCCAGTTTTGTAATGACAAATCTACAGTTTCATGATCGCTCCTAGTAAGTTTCTTCAACTCCTTTTTCAAGAATAAATGTCTTTTTTTAAGTAGCACAATGAAATAGTGCAAGCCACAAATGTCAGTTTTCAATCTTTTTTAGTGTGAATTGCACAAAGTTTCGCAACATTCAAATTGCCCTGGCTGTCCCACTGACAGTTTTGTTACTGCTACTTGGAATTCACTGGAAAAGTGATGCTGCAGTTTGCCCGTGAGCTACTTTACGGAATGTGCTCAGGTATTTTCTTTTCTCACCGATCATGTCAATCTTGTCCCTGGGCTGTAATCTAAGTCATTCCACTTGTATGGTTGACTTCTACTAGCTCTGCTACCGGTCCACCCGGTATTTTATTCCATCTCATCCCATTTTCCTTTCTACATTTTCTGCATAGGTAATTACGCACGCCTTCTGAGTTACAATGCCCCTTTGTCTTGTCTGGATTCACTCGGTCGAAAGAAGGCCACTTACTGACGTTTCATTTAAAATGTCGTGTTATCATTCACACAACTTAATCTACTAATGCCTAATAACAGTGAGGAGGAGTGACGCCTAAATTAGGTCTAACTTTGCACTCCATACATTTACATTTAAACTATTTTTTTGGGTACAATTTTTTAAAAAACTTTAGGCTTTCTCCTTATTGTGCATAGGTACTCCACTCCTTGGAAAAAAAAAGTTGTTTCAGAAAAACAGCTCTAAGTTTTGGCCTCTTTAACTTCCCCCATTACACCATTGGAAAGAGAAAAATCATATGCA
Source organism: Acrocyrtus sp. NNG-2020 (assembly GCA_027744115.1). Classification (NCBI taxonomy): domain Eukaryota; kingdom Metazoa; phylum Arthropoda; class Collembola; order Entomobryomorpha; family Entomobryidae; genus Acrocyrtus; species Acrocyrtus sp. NNG-2020. Next base: position 4,808 of record JAHZND010005802.1, read on the forward strand.
CAAACTTTTCTATTTTTCCTCTGTTATGTCTCTTCAGAACCGAGCAGAGTGTGAGAGTCTCATATGAGCAGTTATATACGCTCTACTCGCTTTCCACGAAGAACTTGGGCTAAGGCTCCCTCACATTTTACTTTATATGGTAATATCGCTCAGCGAGAGTATATTTCAAGAGGGCTTTACGAATTTTTTTTTCACTTGTAACTGTAACTTAAATGTAAACTCAAGAAAGTGTAACTCTGACTGTATTATTACAATTTTATTTGGAGCACACGTCATATAAAGCCTTCTTTCGGAAAAGTCAGTAAGTTTTCAAGCGGAAAGTGTACTGGTGTAAAAAAATAGTAACTCGAGGATTTCCTTTTTTTTCTAAAGGTAGTGCACACTCGTCTTCTTAAGCGGAAGAAAACATTTTTTTTGGGAAAAATAAAGCTACACCAACACCATTGTATCTTTACTTTTTATTCGGATTTCGAAAAAAAATACTTCTGCTCATTTTTACAACAAGTAAGCTGCCGCATTATACAATGCTAAAAACTTGGACATCAACATTTTCTGTAAAAAAAAGTGTACTGCTGTGTACTAATGCCTATATCCTTCTCACTTGCGAGTTGCGAATCTCCTTTTTTTCCAAGAAGGGAAAAAATAAAGAGCGGAATAAAAAAAGCGTAGGATTTTTTTTCTTGGAAAGATTTTCTCTGACTTTTCAACTGGAATAAGAAGAAACGGTTTCTTCTCTATGAACTTCCTACTTTGCTCTTGATGTAAGTTGGGCTAGTCGTTTCCTTTTTTCTTATTTGTTCCTGTTGTTGTCTTTGTAGTGTGTAGTGAGTCGTTGGATTTTTCTGATGTGGTACTTTTTTTGCTCTTCTTCTGGTGGCGGCACTGAAAGTTAAAAATGTGTGAAAGGAACACACTCACAATGAGAAACTACAACAGCTAAACATCAACATTTACTTTAAGATGTTTCTCTCTGGAAGAGAGGACGAGGACGATATGGGCAAAGAAAAAAAAGCTCCAAGTTAATCCACTGAGATTTCTCGATGATATTTTTTTTGTAGTTTTGCCGTACATTTTACTTTTGGCTCGTGGACTTTTTTTCTGCTCTTTTGTGTAGTAACATGTAATTGCATATGCTCTTCTTTGGATATTATTTACATTTGGGGTGAGATGACCTTATATAAGGAAGAAAAAGGAGTAAAAGTGTAAAAAATATATCGGGGAGAGTTAAGAGGCTTAAGGCTTGTATGAGTGGCGGAGATTACATTAGAAATGCTGCGATTTTTACTTTTTTTTCAGCGTCGACACCGGAGACAAGGCAATGCCCGAATCTTGGCCAGTTTACTGTCACCGGACTAAGCAGAGAAGGACGTAAAATCAAGGACGAGTGTAGTAGCGAAGGGTTCACGACTTTGCGGGTTGGATGCAGTAGCTTGGACACTTTACAGTTTCGGGCGGAGTGTTCCTCGTCAGGAGATGCAGTTACTGGTAAGGATATGATTTATGTGGTTGGAGAGAGAGAAGTGGAGTACTTTGAATGTAAAGTTGAGTTGATTATTTTTTGTGCCCTCAATTCCAGGTCTCTTCCGGGGAGAGTACTCGTGTCATGGTTGGTGGGAAGAGATGGGAGTCAGCTACTTAATCACGACCCCACTGTCCCGAGCCTCCACTGGGGCAAGACGCTACTGTTTCGTCTTCCGGGAGACATTAGAGCCTCACCCGGATAAGTTGAGGCAAAGTAATCTGAGAAAGTCGAGTATGGTGAAGTCTTCCTCACTTCTCGCCTATCCTTCTGGGAATGGGGATGACTCTTCTTCATCTTCATTAAGCGTGAATCCAGAGTACTCTGAACCCGAGTTTAAACGCATCCTTCACTTTTCCAGTATTGCTGACTCGTGCAGGAGAAANATTAAGCGTGAATCCAGAGTACTCTGAACCCGAGTTTAAACGCATCCTTCACTTTTCCAGTATTGCTGACTCGTGCAGGAGAAATGTGGCTCCTGGGATTGAGGGAAACTTAGCTTTCAATGTCACTAGTCATGGTAAGAGAGCACATAATATGTTTTTGGATTCAAAAATGAACTTTGCACGTTGGGATCTTCCCGTACACTTTTTTTAAAAATTACACCCTTAGAACTCCAAAATACCGCTACATCACTCTTCCTACATGTTCTAGCTGCGTAATACTCTATCCGTCCCAAAACCTCTCCGCATTCTTCTTCCTGAGTCATTCGAGAAGTCCATAAAATATACTGCGCCTCTAAATGATTACTTCATGACACCTTCATTTATAAAGAACTGCGCTAGGCTACATTCTTATAGGCATCCAATCATATAAAAACGAGTCTCTCTGAGCCATACCCTTCGTGTGCATCTTTATCTCAAGCCAGCGTTAACTTTTATTCCTGTTGCCTTCATTTCCATTTCATCATCATTGACCCTCCATTTGCGGCCGTTTTTTCCTCATGCTCACACGTATGAATATAGTTCCTTTTTTTTAAAAAAAAGTTGTGCCGTAGCAAAAGCTGAGCCTCTCATCGCGTCAACTATCATCTTATAGAAGTGTCTAAGTTTTTGGACTGACTTTGGAGCTCCTGGATAGTTACACTTTCATTCTTTACACTTGTTCCTTTCTTTTTAGCTGTCCCTTGGGAGCAGACTCATTTATTCTTGGCTGCATGTTTGCCCTTCCATTGTTTCACTCTGTTTATATTATACATGGACTGTAGAAAAAGCCAGTTTATGTTGTAAATATATCTCCACACTGAAAATATGGAGGAGAAAATGAGCTCTTCACTTTTCCCCTGCTGTAGCTTGGTTTGGGGACGATGATGGCGATGAAGAGTGAGAAGTTTCCATTTCATTATTTATTTTAAGAGAGCCAACAAAAGAGGACACAATGGAGAGAAAGGCGACAAGTGCACTTCTCTCCAACTCTCCCACTCTTAGCTATATCCCTGCTGCATCACAAAATTTATAATTTAGTCATATAAAATTTGCGTATGCTAATACTCTCCCAAGCTGCACTAGTTTCCACACTCGGAAGCCAGAGAAATCCAGAAATGTATAGCTGACTTCCTCTCCTCTCTCACTTTTCACATCTCGAGTCGCCAGCATTCAACAAACGTTACGCCAACACTTTCTCTCGCTTTCCGCTGCTAAAATGCCTGTCTTCTAATTCTTTTGATTTCCTCTCTTGTTTTCCAGCAATATATGTCTACTCTCTCATACACAACTGATTTAATAAATTAGCATTTCGCCATCCTCAACTTAACTAGTTCTCAGCGCTTTTTCTTCCGCATCTCATCCCCCTTTGTTTGTACGCTGTGTGAGCGTGCACAAGATTTTTTTCTGGCTCTTCTCGAGTCCTCGAGTGTGATTTTGAACTCGACGTGTACACACTACAACTCACTCATAATATGTACAGCTTTGGCACTTGCTTCAGGGCCCAGCGGACTTCCTCTTGAAATTTTTAACATGAACTATTTGAAAAGGGAGAACAAGTCACCTAGCCCCACTGCAAATTAAGTACATGATTTTCTCCAAGATGAGAATGTGAAAGTAGAAAATACGCGCTAAAGCACAATATATGCAGCTCTAGCTCTCTCCGTCATACGTAAAAATACAGTGCGTACTTAAATAATACTTTTTCCTTGTAACTTTTCGATTTTCATTCTCACTCCGCTCCCAAAAAAAAGTTTTTAAGATCACTCAACCTTCTCTCCCATGTCAGTCCGCAGAGGAGGAATACTGCCGCAGTTGTATTTAGCACGTCCTTTGAAATCGAGAAGGAGGAGAAAACCCCAAAGTGACATTGTAATGCTTTCATGCCTTTCCATTCTCCGTTCAATCTAGAAATCCACCCGTTTTTCATTTTCTGACTTTCTACTAATGAAATGGCTCTTGTGTGAGCTCGCTCACTCATTTATTTAGAGGGAGTGCGGAAAATGTATGCGGACTGTATGGGAGAAACACTGTACGCGTTAAAATTACACTCGCAATGAAAGTTTATACTTATTATTATTGTTGTAAATGTTTGTTAGTTTCCTCCTCTTAAAGCATGCACACGATTTTCCAACCCCCGCCATATCCCTTTCCTTCCGTTTTCCCGTTTTTCCTCTTATTCTGTCAGTGTGAGAAATACGGCTCTATCTGGCTTTGCCACCTTCGTGTGCTTGTGATTCGAAATGACGTCTCGTTTTTCTCGCTTGTCTCTTTCAATGAAAAGCAATCTGCTTTTCAGAGTTTTGATGTGCCTTTTTGCTTTGTGGGCTCGTACTTGACTTTTAACATTTCCTTTTCCTTCATCAGCGGTTCATTTGACATGTTGTTATTTTTGAATGAGGGAGTTAGCATGTACTTCCACTTCCTGCTGGAAGTATAATAGATATATTATCAAAATAGCTGAGAGGGAGACGAGGGCGAGAGACGATAGCTTGTTCCCAGCATATCATTATTTCTATAACTGTCTGCTAATTGTACTTGACTTGGACTGAAATAATTTCAAAATTCCAGCTTCATCCGAGGAAAAAGCTTTTTCTCGGTGCTTTTCCAAGAAAGGGAAAGCAAATGAGTAGAGAGCTCCCTCTCACAATTTCCAGTTTTTCGAGATAGTCGAAATATCAAAGCAAGCCACACTTCTGCATATGAATGAGTGCAAATGAGCGGCTTCTCGGTGTCTAGATGTTGGTATGATGATGCTACAAAAAAACTACAGTAGTTTAACTACTCTTTTCTGGTTTTCTCTAGGACGGTGTGATGATATCAGCAGTGGAGCATCCACTCCTGGGGCAGTACTCGGAGCAACAATGGGGACTGCAGCCAGGAGATTAACTTCATATCCTTTACCGGTGATACTAATACAACTTGTTCTAAATTTGCCACTCATCCTCCTCGTATACATAATGCCTTTGAGCAGTTGTCTAGCTTTAAACTTTGCTTTACTGTAAAACGCAAAATGTAATTAGATTAAGTGAGCATAGCATATAAGATAAGTACATGCACATTTTAGGATTAATAGAGAAGAGCAAGGGATTTTTCAAAATTACTTTTTACGGTTAGACGAAATCCACCAACAGAAAGGAAAAGTGTGCGTGTGGGTGGGAATAGTTTTCCCGCACAGTCGTGGAGAAGCAGTTTGGTTTTTGGAGAGTATTTTTCATCGTTTTTTACCTTCCCTGTGTTGTAAACGTATCCCAAGAGGCAGTTTTTTCCTATAAAAACAATTACATACCAAAAATTGACTGTATTTAGTACAGTTTGCCCGGGATTAACCCATATTAATAATGGATTTACTAAATGGTACAGATATTATCCGACTTAATTATTTTTTATGCTTTAATCCATGAAACATTCAAATCTCTAGTTACCT
>JAHZND010005803.1:0-10835 GCA_027744115.1 Acrocyrtus sp. NNG-2020
AAGATGGAGGTGGCACCCCTGCACGCAGTTGCTGTGCGCTTTCAGCAGTTATATAAAGTAAATGAGTACTATCTGAACTGCTGTCAACTATTTCCCTCATGAGGTCAGAATTGACACGAGCACGTATGTCCAATTTACGGAGATTTGGTAACAGACCAAGAATCTTCTGAAGTGCCTGGAGAAATTCACTTGAGGAATAATAGTCTTCAGTGTCTTTTAATACAGCGTACCATATTTCTTTTCCGTACTGCTCCAGTATTTCATACAGTTTGGGAAAGAAGCCATCTCGATGGTCAATAACCATGTAAAGTCTATGTTCTCGATCATTTCTGGGCTCATCCTCCCAATTTCCTTGAAACTCGACAAGTGTATAAAACGTGATATTTCTTCCAAGGAAGGGATTGTCCCCGTTGAAATTTCGGCATGCATTTATAAACTTTGTGGTATCTTGATAAAAATGAAATGGATTATCAACAGGCAGCACCGACTTGGGGTAAGACTCCGGATCCGGATTTTCCTCCAGGTAGTTGCTGATTGAACAAGACCAAGCGCGGCAGACTTCGCGGCACCTCAGTAGATCTTTCCAGTGCTGCCCTGGGTTCCACCTTTTTTCAGCTAACCAGCGAAAAAATGGTTTTGGTGGTGTAAATGGTAGTGTATGAAGATAGTTTAGTATGAACGGAAGGATCTGATCAAATTTGTTTTCAGCCAGTTGAAGTCGCAATTGCAACACATCCTGGAAGAAAGTAGAAACTTCCGAACAAGCCTTTAAATCACGTGGATTGGTTACCCATCCCAGCACCTCCTCCCAACACTAACAATTAAAAGTTACATACAGACCACTTGATAAACTTACGTCTATGTTAAAGTAGGTATATGACATTATCTGCATTTGGAACTAACTAAATTAAATGGAATATAGATAATGTGTGCTCTTACATCCAAATTCAGCAATTCATGGGCCTGCATTTTGTCAAGAAGTGATCAATGATAAAGGAAGTCTGAAAAATGTAGAACGGTTGATCCAAAGAATATTATTAAATTTTGTGATTTTAAATTCCAATATGACGGTTAATTAACTAGATGCTATTTAATTTGTACGGGAGTATTCCATTTAAAAAAATTATCTGCGCATTATTTATTGATGCATAACATTTTGAACATTTTTTTAAAATTCTCATTCGAGTAACCTTAACAATTTAGAGATTACTCTTACCTGTATCTAAGTGCTAGATGGAAGGAAGGCCATGTTATTCGATTCATATTTTCCAAAGATCATCATTGTCAACCTGTCCGCGTGATCTTGGAGTCTTTTAAGTAAGGAGCTGCCACATCTTATTCTCCTTTTTTAAGCGATCGATCTGACTATTCAGTCTGTCAATTTCAATCTCGGCCTCCTTCAATTTATTCCCATTCAACGGCAACCTACAATTTATGTGCATCCATTTCCCCCAATGAATTGTGAGGATACAAGCCTTTTTAGGTACACTGATACTCTGCAGCGTCATATCAACATGAATTTACCTATCCACTCATTAGACCCATACAATTGACCGAAGTCATAACTTTCGAAAGTGACATAAAACTATGCTTGGATTACATAGTTGAGAACTAAATTCCATTTACATAATTCGTAATACACTATAATGCACTTGGAAGGAGTGATGACTGACGCAACTAGTTTAAGGGGGACCAAAACAAACTTAATACTATATGCATTTATCTCGTCATTGTTATACCATTCCAACGTTGCCTTACTCTTCTTGTGGGGTTCTCTCTCACAAAAAGACCTTGTGTAGCCTTACTTCTAGTTTCAAATCATCATGCATCCGATTGCTGTAAGCATTTTATTGCTTTCGATCATTTCTGACAAGAACCTGTTAAGTGGAGCACCTTTACCAAATTTCGAAACCGAACCAATGCCTGACTCCTCTTATCAGGCAGCTGAAAAAGTATTTCTGCAGTTGGTCCCTTACTGCACATTCCACTACTTTGGGACTCCCGAGGATACACCTTTATTCTCCAGATTTTTTGAAATATGTCATAACAATTCCCAAACTCTTTCATCCCCCGAAGACGAATCCAAGTCAGAACTAATTCACTGCATTACCTTGCACGTTTCCACCATTGTAGTGAAGCATGCTGCATATCTTCTTCAAATCTCCAATAAGTCTCACGGTATAAAGAGCCATCGCAGTCAAATGAACTTGTACATTGCAAAACACTGGCTAAACTGTCTCGTCATGTTTCCCCTTCTACCTCCTCTAGCTGGAGAAGAATTTAAGCCTTTCTCGGGGTTTCCGCCGGTAGCAAAATGGGAGACAATTTTGATAAATTCACTATCCGTGTGGAGCTACGGAAGATTCCAAATTCAATTTGTATTCTTCTCGATGAATGTGGATCCAACTGACCACTCCACATTCAACATTTCCGACATTTCGCACACCGTCATGGTTGGAAAATCTGTAGGGCTGATTGTGTATGACAAGTGGCCGGAAAGTCAAAAGCTGTACATGTTCTGCCACACCTGTGACCCTCAAGTTATCAAAAATGTGGAGAAAGAGTTTATCCGTCCGCCTCCCCTAGCAGTTTACGGGGGATATGCAGGAGTAGGTGCTGGCTTTAGCTCTGCACCTATATTTAGCTATGTGAACTACATCAATTATGGACTAGCCGTTGACCTAATAAAACACTTGGGAGGAATTGGAAATCTCCATCTGATTAACATACGTAGATTTTGGAATATGTTACACACCAAGTTAGATCGCTTCGGAGGACAGGCCAGCAGGGATCGGGGTTATGGGATGCCGCCTGCTGGTCCACAAGAAAAAATCTGTGGAAGTGTTCCAGACGGCTTAGATAATTATTTGAGAGTGATCGGCCGAGAAATGACAGCAGGAGGAAATGAAAAACTGTTAGATCCTCAAGACAAGTGCCTTTACAAGACAATCCTGGAAAAGTACAATTTCTCAGGAATTCCCAGCATGGACCGAACATATGACTCCAGTTATCTTTTGAACCTACCTAAAGCTCCTTGGTACAGCGAGACCCGACACGACCGGCTACATGCACATCAATTTGGAGTTTCTTCGGCAACCTCGTGTCACTTTTATGTTCCTCATCAGCATAACGTTGAAGGACTACTTGGATTGACATATTTTTCAGAAGGGATGCGGTTTCAGGGATACCAGCATTCCATTTTCATTCACACAAAATTCATCAAAAGAGAGTTTGACTTGGCTGCACTAGGCAAAACCATTTGGTATGCGGGTTTGGGCAAGTCTCCTCATTGCCATTATAACTTTGTCGACGCTCCAGCGCTGGACAAAGATTCAACCACTGGAGGTTATTGGAGTACCGTTGGAGCAAGGGACTTCACACAAAAGTGGATTACAACTCAGAGTCTGCCTAACCCTGACGGGATGGTTATTCGGAACATTTCTACTGCGCCATTTCTACACGGCAAACATGTACTCCATTCTAGCATCAAGGATATTACCAACAGTTCCGCAAGTGAAGTTAGAAACGCTCATAAACGAGTACAGTGATAAATACGAAATTCTAATTTCGCCTCAAGAGTACAACGGAATGAGAAAAGAATTGGATTTAAAGCTAAACGATTTCGACATACCCAGAAATGGATCTGAGATAAAATTTTATAGAAATTTTAACCGAATCCTAAATCAATTTCATGAATTCGATTTAAATCAGATATGGGAGGCCAGTACTACAACAGAAGAACTGTCCGAATCACTGCAGAAGCTGTACAGTCGGTTTGTCTTGATTTATCATACGAATCCGACAAAGGGGCATGCTATCAGTATTTATAACGGCATGTCAAACGAACGCTGGGCGCCTCACATTCCTTACGAAGCGGTACTGTTAGCCACTGAAAAATTCATTCAGTTTAAAGTAATGCAGGGAGAAACGACGTTTTCTAAAGCGTGGGTGTTCCAGGGATACCGGGATTTCTTCTCGGATTTCTTTTACAGGGACTTTGGGGCACTGATCGGATCAGGGATTTATGAAAGATGGGAGAGGCTGATGAATCACTATATTGAGGTCGCTCAAGCGGGAAAGTTAAATTATCTGTTTGAAAACAATAGAGAAGATAACCACGGTCGGAAAAGGACATCTTCTGGATACATTGCAAACATGAAGAAAAAAATGGGAAATCAGGGGAAACATCTGGAATTGGAGGAGTATCGCAAACTGGACAACGACCTTCTTCTAGTTGTGTGGGTGCTTTACGCTGGATGCATATGTTTAAGTTTCTTGATGTTTTCGAAAGAATCGCTGAAGTTAAATAGGTCAGTTGCTAATTACTATTAATATTGATTTAGTTATGCGAATTAGTAAGATCGTTTACGTAAAAAGTAGGTTAGGTTAAGACTTTTGACTTTGAAATGTAAAACTTGCACCTTCTGAAATAATTCATATTGTGAAGGAGCCTAAGAGTAAAGCATACTTTGTCAAGTTGTCAAAATGAAAGCTCAAAAGCTTTGTAAGAGGTCCTTAAAAACTAATCATTTATCTTTACATTAGCATACCATGATGAATAAAGTTTTGTGCACAAAACGATGAATTTAATACATAAAATTACTCAATTTCAAAGCATATTACAATATACCCACCATATCCATATTTAGCAAGAAGAAACAATGTCATTTCTAAATAAAATTTTTACAATTTCAGTTTCCTTCCTCCTTTACCCCAAAAGTCTAGTAAACAGCTCCTCCCCTTCAGTTGCAAGTCCTCTCCCAATTTACAAAACAGCGGAAAAAATTTTCAAAGAGCTAATTCCCACCTGCACTCTTTTTTTCTTTGGAAGTCCCAATGATACCGCCCTCTTCCTAAGGTTTCACGACATTTGTCACTCCCAAGCAATTTCCTCCTCCGTAACCAATTCACACTGCGTGAATATTCACGTTTCTTCCCGAAATATGGAAGTTCATGCATCGGAATTCAGAATAGAAATAGACAAAAGCGAGCAGAGCTTAGTTAGTGCAATTAAAAATTCAAATCGACAACTGCCCGTCCTTAAATACATTCCCTGGTGCTTAGTTGTCCACTACTACCTTCGTCCCAAAACCATCTCGGAGAATTCCTCGTGGGTTTCAGACATAAATTGGCACGAACGCTTTCTCTTTCCGTTAACAGTATCAGCATTTGGGCGATTTACTCCAAATGTTGTATTTTACTCCCTTATAATTGATCCTACTAACCCTAAAACATTTAGTAACTTTTCTCGAACAACCTTTAAGAGTCAGAGAGAGTCCCTCAGTAAAACACTCGGTTTAATAGTTTACGAAAAGTCACCAGAGAACCAGAATCTTTACCTGTTCTGCTACCACTGTAACCCAAAAATGGAGTTTAGGTATGGATTTTTAATAAATTTAACAGATTGGGTGAAAGTCTACAGCTTTATACAGTACGGAAAGGCAGTAAATGTTGAAGAGCATTTGGGGAACATTAACATTACTGTGCAAAGTATTCAAAAACTTTGGACCAGCCTTCATTTGAAACTAGATCGAGTCGGAGTGAAACTGGGTGCAGATGTTGAGGCTCTGTCTAAAAACCATTATCAGTCTCTGGAAGAAATCTGCGGGAGAATTTCATCGCCACTGTTGAATTACATTCGACATGTTGCCAGCACAAAAAACTATTTTACTTTAGATTCTAATTTTCTAGTGCAGGATCCCCAAGATCAGTGCCTATCGAAGGTGATATTGGAAAAATACAATTTTTCTGGGTTAGATTATTACCGCTACAGCTTTAACAGCTTAGCAGGATTGCCCATAGTGCCATGGTACACCAGCTCTCCATTCGCAACAGACATCAGAGTGTGTGATCCCCACTGCGGCATTGAGGAAGATCTGCGTGGAGGAATTTATCTTCCCTTCGGAAGGAGGATGCAAGGCTACCGCTATTCAATTTTCGTCGATGCGAAATTCATAAAGCGGGAGTTTCGGTGGTCCGCTTTGACAAAACCGTTGGGGGAGTATGTGTGGATGTGCTTATTTTGCTCTTTAATTATTTTGTCAGGTGTTCTAAGCTTGCTTAGGCTCCAGCCACTAAGTCTGGTTGCAATTGGGCTAGAACAGGATATAATAGTTAGGAGAGAATACAGAAACCGTAAAGTTGGGCTCATTCTAGGTGGCTGGTTTTTCTCGACGTATCTTCTCCGGCTAATGTACACAGGTAACATGTTTTCATTTTTGACATTGGAGACACTTCCCACAGTGCATACTGATAAGACACTTGAAGAACTACTAAATGAGTTTAACGAGGAATACAACTTTTACGCAGGCCCCCATGACTTTAAAAGATTGCAGGAGCTTCTCAAGGAGAAGATAGCAGGGACGCTAAGTAATTCATCAGAGATGAAATACTACTCAAATTTTTATCAATACCTGAATAGAATTCAAGAATACGACCTCCGAGAAATTTGGAAGTCTAGTTATGCAGGGAAGCAGATAGATGAGTCAGTCGAAGAAAGGTTCAGCAGATTTGTACTAATTTCTTACACACACCCTGGAAAAATCCAAATAAAAAAGAAAGATGAAGTGGAAACTGAATATTGGAAGTCGGAATTGCCATTTAGAAGCTTGCTCACGAGTACTGGAAAGTTTTTGGTATTTAAAGGTAAGAAGCCATTGGAGTTTGCCGATATTTGGCTTTTTAAGGGACAAAGGGACTTTTTCACTGACTTCTTTCATAAGAACTTTGGGCACTTGGTCCATTCTGGATTGTATGACAGATGGAGAAAATTAGTGCAAAGAAAGTCCCTACAAATTAACCCTTTTCTAGACCTGAGCCTAAATAATTGGATTAACGGTGGTTTAACTACGGTCGCAAAGTCAGCGTCCTTTAGTATAGCAGAAAATGTGAGTAGGAGGCAAATGCAAATGAATAAGAAAATGTCGAATCCAAATTGGCGAAGGGAAGAGTTTAGCTATAATAGATTGAGTAATGCATCCATAAGTGTAGTTTGGGCTCTGTACGGCTGCTGCATTGCTGCATGTGTGGTCGCATATTTCAAAGAAATTGTTCGGTTGAATTTACCCAATAGAGAGTATCAAAAATTAAAATATTTGCCGTGATCTTGTATTTCTAATTTCTTATAGGGATAAGTCAATAAGGTGATTATTATGTATTGAATCATTGAATTTAGGTGAAATTATTGAAAGCTAATAAGTTTATATACATTACCAATTCAAATAATAATAATTATTACCAAATATACTTACACTAATAAAATAAATAAATAAATAACTGGATTTATTGTCCTCTTATACCTCCTAATACAAAATACATCTACAAATTAGATTGTACCATAAAATTAAAATGTCAAAATAGAATAAGCTGCTGTCATTATGATGTATGGTTCTCTCCATTCAATGACTTTGTAAGTTAAAGGAAAACAATTCGACTGACAGTTTTGGTGAAACTAGAGTACATACCTATTAAAAATATTATAAAATTTGTTTTTTTTTATCTCACGACAAAAATTTCATCGTAGCCTTTCGGCTTTCATTTCAAATGCTCCTGGCGCATGGTTTACAATTTACCATATATTTTTTGAATAGTCGGAAAATATAATAGCAATCATGTTATGTTTAATTTTTATCAGCATCGTTGCACCTGGTTTCTCCGATAGAACTATTGAAGGCGACATAGTTCATAATTCGAATACGTATTTAGCAGCAGAGCAAGTTTTTCTCCAGCTAATTCCCCAGTGCCTGATACATTTCTTTGGAAATCCTGAAGATACGCCTGTGTTTGAAAGATTTCAAGAAATATGTTATTCCAGAGCAACCATGTTACACTCAACTAGCCACTGTGTAAAGATACACGTTTCTACAAAAGAAGTTAAGGAATTTGCAGTAAATAGAAACATTGAATATGATAAACGGAGCCACGGCATTCTCATTTCAAAAAGTTGGTGGCGCAGCCCAAGAGTTCAAATTAGCCCATTGTTCATAACTAGGATGTGGGATAACTGATGTGGTCGTCTTTCATCTCCTGCCACATCCACCCCCACCTTTTCCATCTAGGAGTTACGGCTACTACACCTACGGCTACTTTGGTTCCTGGCAATTTACATTGATAAGGTCTCTCTCCACGGCTTATTATGGGAGATTTGCACCCGACATTGTTTTCCTGTCAGTTGAAGAAGACCCGACAAATCCAGATAACTACTATGCCGTGAAGTTGGGCTGGTCTCACCACCATCACTACAAATCATTTGGAAGATCAATTGGTTTAATTGTTTACGACAAGCAAACGAAAAGAGACAAACTTTATTTATTTTGTCACACTTGCGACCCATTCGTACTTCATACAACCTATCATAACAAGTTATTCGACTCCAAGACCGACTGAAACTTATTCGCATTTCGTACCGGAAACTGAATATCACTCTTATGACAGTTATGGACTAGCCATTGACTTATTGGAGTACTTATGGGAAAGTGATAAGTTTAAGCTTCATGAAATCCGGAAAGTATGGAATCACCTTCACACTAATCTTGGAAAACTAGGCATTCAAAAGAAGTCCAATGGCTTAGTAAACCCATTTGCAAAACTGTGTGGCAAAATCTCAAACGAGTCAATATATTTTGTTCCGATTTCTAACGCTCCTCGAACCAAAATACAAGACCCTCAAGTTGTCTGTCTCTACAAAACGGTAATGGAGAAGTACAACTTTTCTGGAGTAGATGACCTCAGTTCTGGCAACGAACAGCTCTTAAAAAACTTGCCTGGAATACCTTGGTATTCCAAATTCCCTCCAGATAGTTATTATCAACATCCCGATTTGTACAGCTGCGAAATGCGAACATATACACACCGCTTGCCGCAAATTTACGATAAAAATTTTCTTACAGAAGGAGCAAAATTTCAAAGCTACCAATATTCTGCATTAATTCATACTGACTTCATCAAGGGAGAACTGAGTTTGGTCGCAGTCTCAAAACCTTTGGACAAATATGTGTGGTTGTCAACCTTTATAATCGTTGGTGTTTTATCCGGAATTCTGAGATTTTTCGGGCTCGTGAATTTTGCCGACAGCCGACATGATTTTCGCCGACACCGACAGGAAGTTCACCCAATGGCGATTGTTGCCACTGCACTAAGCCAAAAAGTAAATTGGAAACCAAAATGGAACAAAAAATATTCCCACGCCGTAACGATTCTTGCCGCCTGGAGTGTAGGAACACTTTTCTTAAGACTGCTTTATACTGGAATCAGCTTTTCGTATGTAGCGCCTAACGCCGCATCCCGAAGTACCGATTACGTATCTCTAGATAAGTTACTGGAAAGTTATGGAAGCGGAAGTAAATACAAGTGGTTCATATCACCCGACGAGTACGACAAGTTTCAAGAGCGTCTTGAGAAACGGCGACTGGAAGAAGAAAATCTGCACCTGTGCAATATTACTACTGGCAGTGATCCGAGCTATTTGCGGTTTAAGGATCTCAGGAAATCGCTGAATAAAATGTACGAATATGACCTGCAGCAAATATGGAAGGCCAGCTTCACTTCAGAACGGCTGAAAAGTTCGTTACAGAAATTGTACAAAAGAATCGTTTTCTTTTCCTACTCCGATCCAACCAAGTTTCCTCAAAGGCAACAAGAGCATAATTGGAAGTCACAAGTTCCCTTTGAAACTCTGCTGATGGCTACTGGTAAATACCAGAAGATAAAGCTAAGCCGCTCCAACTTATTTTCAGAGTTTTGGGGATTCCAGGGGCACCGAGACTTCTTTACTGAGTTTTTCCTCGGAGCGTTCAGGGGCTTGATACAGTCTGGGATTTATGACAGGTGGGAATCAATGATGAACTATTTGGTTGGGTGGGAGCACGCTTATGAGCTGAATGCAAATATTGAAGGAGCCGTTCCCATATCCTCGATCCTAGAAAGAGCCGCTCCGAAGGCGGCTTCAGGGAAAAAATTACGGATGCGCGAAATCCCAGTTTATCATCAAGTCGACAGGCGGGCGCTGAATGGAGTTTGGCTCCTCTACTCTATCTGTATTGCGTTAGCTATTTTAGGGTTTTTAAACGAAATTATTGTACTAAATATACCTCAACATTAATCAAATTCTAAGGTTCAATATAATACAATGTAAAATATTTCATGATCTAATAAAACTGCTTTGATTTATCTCATATTTTTCGCAAACTATATAGCCTATTGGCATCCTTTCAATAAAAAAGATGATGCACGACGAGGAAGTAAATTGAATTGCCATTATTTGCTTTGTAGAATGTATCGCCAAATTTAATTAAATCTCTTTGTTTACTTTTTGTCCTTTGAGGGATGCCACCATATGAGACGGGAAGGAATTTCCGAATTTGTGTATTTTGCAGAAAACTACATACCGGAAGCACTACCTGACTGTCATGAGTGACTGCGTCATTTGAATATCAAGGTAATTTTGGTAGAGCATTGATGGCATTTTCATCTCTCCTGTTTGCACATTCACTTTTCCCATCTGCCTCCTTTCTGGATCGACATCGACCTTACCTTGTGAGCGGTTAACTGTCGCTTTTCTGATACGTAACCATTTATAAGGAAAACGGTTTTAGGGATGCAAACGGTATTGGAAAATAGTTTTCATCTTTTCTCGTTTCTTTTTTTTACTAGAACAAGCCTGCAAGGAAACAAGCAGAAAGTATGTACTTTTTCCTCCAAAAAAATTCCTTTGCTACGTACATACGCTTACACAGTGATAATATGGAAAAAGGAGGAAAAAAAGTTTCTTCTAGCAGCAGAGGACTTGACTTTCTTCGTGTAACCTCAATTCCTGCTTTGTATATAAAAAGCGGACT
>JAHZND010005804.1:0-10885 GCA_027744115.1 Acrocyrtus sp. NNG-2020
TCTGAAATTTCTCTGGAGCCAAAATATGTTGTAAAGCGTAATAAGGAGATTACCTAATAACGGACAATTTGAAATGATCATCGTCATCAGCATAAAAGCGCACAACAGAGGATGGAGGAGAGGAGGAAAAGAGGGAGAAAACTATATTTACACATTTTGATGCCTTCAAGGTACATGAAAGTAAAAGGGAAAGTGTAGAATTTTATTATTGTCGTAGTTTGAGTAGTCATCATCGTCCTCCCTCATCAGGAGAGAAGACGACTGCTGAGGAGCGGAGAGTCAGAGAAAAGAAAATTAAAGCTGGAGCTGATTGTGAGCATCGCCATCGCCATCGCCATCACTTCATCCTCGTCATCATCCTTCAACTGTGTGTGTGTGCAAGGAGAAGCAGTAAAATTTACAACTTCCTTTTTCGCTCTTCCATCAGCTCACACATAACTTGCTCTTATTATTTTACTTTGAGCTCCTCTTCCTTTTCTCTTCCTCTTCTTATTAGACCAGAGGAAAAAGAGAGGTGGTGGTGGTAGTAGCGGCGGTTCTAATCATCCTCAGACAAGCTAGACCATGTCGCTAATAATAGTAAGGACGAGCAGCAACATGATTACCTACACAAAAACGAATATGATTTTCCCTCTTTTAACAACACTACGGAATACCGACGGGAGTGTGCACGGTGTGGGGAGAGAGAATCTATCTTGTCCTGAGATTACGTAATAGGGAATAATAATAATAATTGACGGGAAAAGCATCTTTCGCCTTTTCTTCATCTCGTTTACACTCATCATCAGCATCATCAAAGGATCCTGTCGTCTTCTTCGGTTTTCTTTTTCCGCTTTTGTCTTTGATCCTTACTTAAATAATAATAATGCGGAGGGAGAACAACCGGAATTTTGGAGCTCTGTATCAGAGTAGAACGGAACTAAGGTTTCCGGGTGCGGAATAATTTGAGAAGACAAATCCACCGACAGCCTCCTCTACCTACCCATCCTTAAGCTTTGTTGACAAAACGTTTCGCATTTTTGCATGGTGCATTTGAAATCATTACATGTAAACGGGAAAGAAGCGTACATGCCTAAAAATAAAGAAGGATGTTCATTCATTCAGTTGAGAAAAACGACAGATTTGACATCACCATTTTTTTCATCATCTTTTTCATCGAGGCATTTTTGCGGCAGTTTCTTCACGCACTAACATCATTATTACAGATGATTTTGGTTTATTTTTACGAGCATTAAACAATGTATAAAACAGAGGATGGGATAATAATTCTATCCTTCAGCCTCCGCATCTCTCCTAAAAACTCTTAAAAACGTAATAGTAAAAATGACGACATCACCCCACTGAGTCACTTTCCCTGTTTGGAGCCATCATCTTCTGAATCTGAATCTCCATAATTTGATAATAACTCCTCTTCAGAAGCTACTCCTCTGCTTGTTCTCTTTTTTAATAGATGGTAATTTGAGAAGCCCAGCTTGTTTTTCTATTAACGAGCGAAAGGCTTCGAGGGGAAAAGTGAGGAAGGAAAAGGTTAAGTTTTTTATGAGATACTAACTAACTCTTTTTAATGCAAATCCACTTAATAACAAAATGATAAGTGTGCATCATCATCTTTTTATTAGCATCAGATAACAACAAAGTCTCCGATTTCTCATATGTTCTATACATCAACTCATCAGCAGAACGGTTAACTGCCGTTAGGCTTTACTCTTTTTTACGTGGCAATTTAAAGTTCTTTTTATATACCGCTGAAAAAAAGCTTCTTCTAGATTGTCTGTGAATTATTAGGGGAAAGGAAATGGAGAATGAATTTGTAAGATTTCTACATAGTTAACCAACTTAAACTGACTTGGGCGGAATATGGGAAAGTAAGAGCTGTTCTTGCAGCTTCAATAGGCTGAAATCTGAAATATTACTTGGAAGTGAGACTGGGATACACTGTTGGCAAAACTGTTTTTAAAAAATAGCAGTAGTGTTCATGAGCATTTCTGAAAGCATAAAATTGCACAATACAAACTATGACCTTTTCACAGTATGCGGACTACGTAATTCACATAAATGCTGTACTTTGCTTGATGCCTGTCGTAGAGTACTTTCCCTGGCCTTTTTTTCATCTCGCTTTTTTTCTCTAGAAACTTTTTGTTTTCCTTCTCTGTACAAGTTCTTGTTCATTAATTAATTCTTAACATCAAAGACAAAATCCCAGGAAATAAGGATGAGCATTTGGAGAACCGTCTTCACTACTTTAGTTTTAAAAATGAGAGAGAGAAGAGAGAAGAGAAGTGAAACAAGAGAGAAAAGAGCTATCATTACCAGAGAAAACTGTAAAAGTGAACAAGTCTCTAAACTTTTTACTTTCTCTGCAGTGAGCAGGAAAACTGTGTTTGAACGTGTGGGAAAGTAGCTCCTTCACTCTCGGATAGTTTTCTCTGCCAAGTTTGAAACTGAAAGGAAATGATGGAAGAATAAGAAGACCTGTCTGCTAGACTACTACAAGTACAGCTTGCTCTGCTTATAAACTGATCATTTTCGTTTTTTTCCTTCAACTAAACTATGCAAAGAGCCAACTCGAAATGGCTGTGCCTTTCACGACGATAATGATAAGAAGAAGTATGTATGTCTCGAGGGGTAGTAAAACATTTACTAAAGTCAAAAAGACATACAAAACTTTTACAGAGCTAAAAAATAAATGGAGTGGTGGAGGAACGAAGAGCATTTCTTTTTGGCTGATTTGAATACTGGGCTACGTTGAAAAAGTCTTATTTTGCGTCTTGTTTTGCTCTGGGTGGTGAGTGGGTGTTTCCCGTTTCCTCTTATAAAATTTTATTTGGATTCCTCCTTCTCGTTTTCTTTCTGAGCTCGGAGTCCTTTTCACAAAATACTCTTTCTTTGCAAATGAACGGGAAAAAAGGGCAACACTCGTTGAGCTTAATGAAAAGGTGGGTTTTTAATTGGTGTCTTTTTCTCCTTTTTCCCCTTTTTCTTTGTTAGAAGATATTTGTCGACGGCTGTTTGGATAGGGAGCAAGTGAAGGGGATCATTAGCGGATATCATCAACGTTGATAGTGATCATTAAGAGAACATTTTGAAACAAAGACGGGACTCTTCTCGGGAAAAATATATATAAAAAAGTTTTTCCCTCTGTTAATAAGAGAAATCCTTTTTAATTGTAAGTGAGAAAAAGGGAGAAAACAGAAAAGCGAGAAGTAGTATCTCAGAAAAGACGGTGATGATGACTTGGAAGCTTTAGGAGGATTCATTAATGAGGTTAAAAACGAGTTAATAATTACTTCACGTGAAGAAATAAGCTCCAGAGAAAACGGAGTTTTCGAGGGGATGTACAAGCACAAAAAAAGGGGAAAGCTGCGAGTGGAAAATCTTTATAGAAGCTTAGAAAGTGCGAGGGAGAGACATGGCTAGGGTAAAAAAAATTGTACAAGGAAAGGAGACGAAGATGAGAAAGAGGGAAGCGAGTAATAAAAAGAGCCTTGTAAAGCTTGAAACTTTACGGACTTCATTCTACAGTGTCTCAGAGAACACGAGAAATAAAAAAAGAGAATTTTAAAAAGCTTACTTTCCACGGAGCTCAGAGGGACTCCACCTAATGAGGAAAAATACGGAACATAAAAAAGGGAAAAAAGAGAAAATTTTTTTTATAAGCTTCGCGCTACTCCTTTTTACTGATTTGCTGATATGTTACTTTTTGTCTTCGATTGGTTAAGTTTAGTGAAGATTGGCTAACGGAATGTGTCTTACAAGATGACGTCAGCACAATCAGCAGTGCATTATCCATACAGACTAAATTTAAAAAAATTTAGCTAACTTTTAAAATGATATATCTATGCAGCATGCACACAATTTTATATTTTGTAATTTTGTTGCCAGCAGCTTAGAGTTTAATAATATGCTTACTGCTGAAACGACAGGAATATCTCAGAGGTCTGATTTCGTTACATACATTCATGTAAGGACGAATAAGCAATCTCCACGTTTAGGTATTACCACAAAAGTAATTTCAATCTGAGTATCTCGCATTCAAACATAGCATCTCATATTTTCCTCCGTCCAGAAAAGTACAAACTCACAATTCTTTGAATGTCCCTCCCTACTCTAGCAGGATTTTCCTAGCAGTCCTCAAGAACAAAAGGCTTTGCTCTTTCATTATTATTCTGTCCAAGAGCAATTACAACACGCTGACCAAGAGAGAACAATATCAGACATATTTCACATTGTGAAATGGAAAACCACTCGCATTTCACGTACAGGGAAAATGGATTTCCTTTTTTTCCTTCTCTCCAACTTCTGAAAACGTAGGCGAAAGTGAAATAGAAAGAGAATGAGAGAGAGAGAAACTTTATAATATATTCAAAAAGCATTTTCTAGCAGACTCCTTCCTCTTCATTTTCTATGAACTGGAATTATCTTTCCAAACCACTAACACACATGCACATACACACCATCCTCCGTCCACATAAGTACACATGCCGGGTGTAGTGTCCATCTCCACTCACTCGTATCACTTTTCTTTTTCCTGTGCACATTTCGGTCCAGCTCAGAAATTCGGTCCAGGGAGAAAGTGCGAAGCAGACATTACCAACTAATGTCCACCAAGAGGAGGCTCCCTTGAAGTAAAAAGAGGATATTT
This sequence comes from Acrocyrtus sp. NNG-2020, assembly GCA_027744115.1. Lineage (NCBI taxonomy): Eukaryota > Metazoa > Arthropoda > Collembola > Entomobryomorpha > Entomobryidae > Acrocyrtus > Acrocyrtus sp. NNG-2020. The sequence goes on from JAHZND010005804.1 coordinate 4,643, forward strand.
TTTTTGTACATGATGACCACCACCACCACCACCACTTCCCCCGTCATATTATAATACATGCATAAAAGCGCCCACTCTTAGCTAGAAGTAAACTTCCTTTTTAAACTCTCTCACTCTTTTCCCTCTACCTCTGTTTATTTTACAAAGTAGATTCCAGCTCTTTTCTTTTGAATCATTTGAGAACTCGCTTCGAATATAATGACCAGTGGCTACTCCAGGCATCATCAAATAGAGACCACATACGTATTGTGCACCCGCTTTCTGCTCATCTATTATTCCTTTTTCTCTCTGGATCCCAGGTTCCAGGTCCCCTCTACAATATTCATTAGAGGGAAAAAGTTCCGATGGATAGAGTGAAGTGAAAAGAGAGAGAGAGAGGAAGAGAAAGAAAGGAAAATGGACGGCGGCGATGGTGGTGGTGGAGCCAGAAAATAAAAATGCGAGCACATACATAGTCCCTCTCAGGAGTGTGTGGTCATCACACCACAATAATAATGCTGAGAGACTCTACAGTCCTCTTTTCCCTTTTCCCAGAATGTAAGAAGAAGTGACCGGAGGAGGAGGGGAACACAATAACATGAACACTTTCACAATCCCCTTTTCTCCTCTTTTTTTGCGAAATAATCTTCTACACATGTGGCGGTGGTGGGAGCTGATGGTGAGTGACCGTATTGTGCGGTGGTCAGCAGCAGACCTCCACAGTACAAAGATATGTTTGAAGTCATTAATGGTCCTTTTGTGTAAGGATATTTCATAGTGACTTTTTCCCTTTGTCTCCGAAAATAAAAGGAGATTTTTTGGAATGGAACTGATTGCGAGAGTGTGTGCAAGTAGGTATATGAGTTTTGCCGTATGTGGAAATTGAGAAATGGGTAATTTTTTTAGTCGTCCTGGAGTTGTGGGAGCATCCACCTCCACGTTAAATTTTATGAGCGGTCATTACTGCTCATACAAGGGAGACATTAGCAGAATCCGAAAAGGTCTCATCAGTCTCATGAACCCTTTTACATTTTACTATCGTGGAACTCCTCGACTAGAATAAAGATGAGCTGCCCAGTCTTAAATTGCTTCTCTGGAAAATTCTAATTTCACAATTGTTAGAATTTATGCGAGTGCACATTTATTTTAGTTTCTGATGCAAAATTGAATAGATAATATGATTTTGTGAGAAAAATGGATCGCTTCGGTTTCGTTAGTATGGCTTACTTCCTTTCAAACTTTATATAATCCGTGGTAAGTTGGAAAGATTTTAGCCAGGCCAGGCCTAGGTTTGCAATTTGGTCTTGACGTTTCGTTAGTATGGCTTACTTCCTTTCAAACTTTATATAATCCGTGGTAAGTTGGAAAGATTTTAGCCAGGCCAGGCCTAGGTTTGCAATTTGGTCTTGGAAATTCCAGTTTATGACGATAATAGTACCCATCTTACACAGTAAAAGACTGTTCAGCTTCAGTTTATTGATTTCATTACGGAAAGATTTTATGTAGAAATCATGATGATGAATATTCATCGGCTATTCTGACTAGGTAAGCAAAATGTGGGAAGATTGGAGGAGTAGGTAATATGCACACAGCACATGAAAAAGGTTTTTAGTGTTAATTAGTCAAGTCAAAAAGGGATTAATGCCTTTTCTCTTCCTCTTCCTTCTTATTGACGTGAGTGTAAGCTTTTACTGGTAAAAGTGTTATGCCATATATAGCCAGCAACGTGCATAACGTGGGTTGTGCTGCTGTCGGTCGTGATGGTCAGTTCTTTGACTGGCTAAACTGATATGATCAGATCTAAGCATAAATTCTAAATCATTTTTGCATAGAGTACAGGAAGATGAGAGTCCTTTCGTACTCCTGTCTGAGAGGATGATGATCCAAAGTGAAAATCAACTTTGGAAAGCTCACTCAACCAGAACTTCCTTTTTTCCCATGAAAACTCATCATCAATCACCCACCGCCACCAGCTGACGGACGATGATGACTAGTGGAAAAACTGGTCATTACACTCTCATATAAAGTTCAGCGTGAGTCCAGTTTCACAGCAGAAATTTATCTTTTAATATGCCCTCATATCTTTCTCCGTGCAAGCTCATTGATTAAAGAATTTTGGCGAACTGATAAAACAAACCCGTAGCGTTAGTGTAAGAAAGAAGCGCCAAAATATTTAAAGAACATAAAATATTTTTTTGTACTGAAAGCAAATATAACTACCTTGGATTTTCTCCACTATAAATCAATCGATAATGCCAATTGGCAAAAGCAAAGTTCAAATTGATTATCCCTACAGATAAGATACTTTATAGGAGTGGCTGCCGGACAGACCGACATTCTCATAACGACGTTAGCATTCATTAATAAGAAAGACTGTGTGCTTCACACACTCTCTTTTGATCAGCAGGAATGGTGGTCTCTCATCAAAGGAAATGCCAGTTTTTAGTTTAAATTGAAGCCAGCTCGTAGATTGGTCATCTTGAAAGGGTTTGCTGTGCACATCCAATTTAGAAAGCACTTTTATCTTTACAGAGCACTAAAGGGAAAAGGTGATTTTTTAAATGGAGCTTTCATAAAAAACATCACCCTACCAGCCGCGTGATTTCTTACACGTGCTTGATTTTTTTTCGAAAAGTAGCCATTCAAAAAAATCCCACGCGCACCCCACCCTCCACAAAATTCAGATAAAGAAAGTAAACTAAATTGTTATTCCTCGAAAGCTTCTCTGCTAGCCTTAGCCTCGTATATTGTATGGGAAAACAGTACTAAAAAGAAGAGCGAGGGAAAGGACTTCAGAGATTAACTTGCCTGGTGGCGGCATCAACTTGGAAATAGTGATGCCCAAGTAGGAAGGCAGAAAATGAAACATTTCAGCTCTATTTTTTGCTATCTCCTATTCATTTACCGACATACATTCATTACCACCCCGCCCCACCCGCACCCTCCCAGACCTAATCATCACATCCAAAATAGCAAGCACTTTTTAAGAGACATTTTTTGCTATCTCCTATTCATTTACCGACATACATTCATTACCACCCCGCCCCACCCGCACCCTCCCAGACCTAATCATCACATCCAAAATAGCAAGCACTTTTTAAGAGGAAAAGGAAGCAGAGTTTTCGAGAGCGGGATATGGAGATGAGAACTAGCAAACGAAGAAACAAAAGGTTCTGAAGATGATGATGACAAAGGCTATGCCTCCCCCACTCTCTCCATACCCACCAGCTCCATCTCCAGCTCGGCACCGACGAAAAACAAAAGAGGCTTTCATCCTTTCGCTCACACATCCATGCTCACATACACATACATACACACACCCTATAAAGTTTTCTTTTTCTTTTTTATGCCAACCACACATGAACATTTACACTTGCCGAGAAACGGCATTTTGGAAAGTTCATGCATGGAGATTTGGATCAACCTTATCATCAATCTTAAGTACACCATCATCATCATCGTCAGTATGGCCATCATCATAAATTCGATATGTACAATCTTCCACCCATTTCCCCTCTTCAGTTTGTGGATGTGGATCTCCCGCAGGGATTTTATACTTTCCCGACAGTTCTCAAACATAAGCATTTTCGGGCTTGGCGTGCACTCTCTCATTCATATCCCGGCTCTCAAGTTGAAGAAAAAGAGGAAAGGAAATTAAACTGGGTATAAAATGGTAATCATATATGGGAGACCTTTCTAATCACATATGTGAGTTAATTTCATATAGAAAATACGGGGGCATGCTCAAAATGCAAATGTCGTTTTTGAGAAATCCAAAAAAATTTCTCAGTCTTTTAGGCACAGCCCATATAATGAAATGAAATCCTTGTGGGATGCTGCTGCGAAAAGTGCCACAGCCACGACTTGAGATGAAAGATGAGAGATGATTTTCCTTCCTCTATAGATGATAGAGAAAAGCAAAATTCTGCTTTCATTCTCCCACTCCTCTTCGCTTCTCTCCTTCTCTTGAAATTACACAACAATTGTTATTGTTATTGCGAGGCAGATTGTGCTAAAGTGCTGAATCTTGTAATTGCATCGTATGTGTAATTACAAAGTTTTCAGTGGGAAAATGGAGACTGAGAGAGAAAGAGAGAGAGAGGGAAAAGTAAAATAATTTGGGTGGGAAAATCCTTTAGAAAATATCTCTGAAGAAGTTTTTTTACTCCTTTTCTTCCATCGCAAACGTCACATGTCGTCCTCGTCATTTTATCCGGAGTGCGAGTAGTCCTAGTGCAAACTTTATATCGTTACAGGGAAACAATGAGGAAATGAGAAAAGCGATTCATTTCAATTTCTACTTTTCGCTTCTCTTTTCTCTTTCTGTCAATTTCACTTCATGTGTGTACATGCGGTGGCGGGAGAGGAAAGGATATCACTTGAAAAAGAAAACTTTTGTGTTTGCTCTTTAATGCTAACGACGCACTTTACTGGAGGGAGGAAAATGAATTGTTTGTAACCGTTAGCGGCACACACTAACTGCAAGTAGAAAAGCGAGAGTATGTGTGAAGACAATATGGAAAATAAGTATGTTTGGATGGGGATGAGTACACATTTCAAAATGTTTCATTGAAAAAAAATATTACCTTGCCTTCTGGCATAGCTGTCTAGAGAAAGAAGGAGTAGAGAAGAGAGTTTCCGTGTACTTTTCATTCTTTCCGCTTTTGTTTGGAGATTTTCGAGAAGAGAAGAGCTTTTTCAAACTGCTCTGCATGGAATTAGTTATGTGGCAAGAGAGAGGTAAACTCGTTTCCTACTTTTTTTTTCTTTTGACCGTGTGAGCAGATATATTCATGATATGTGTAGCCTTTCCATGTGTGGTTTTCTCTGATCTATCTCCCTTCTCGCTTTCAGCCTCAGCTTTGTAATGTCAAGCAGTGGAGTGTGACAAGGGAGATATTTCAGTTGAAGAGTTATTTGTTCTTTTGTAATGATCAGAGAGAAGATTTTTTTTTTCAAAAACTCGTTTTGCTTAAAGACACTTTGCCTGTTCTATGCTAATGAAGCTTTTTCTCTCTTGGAGATGGAAACTGAAACATTTTGAATTTATTCTCATTATTTTGATAGATAGAAAGGAATTGAGTTGAGTTCAAATGGATTTTTATTTCCATTTTAAAAACGTACTTCTTTTTTTCTAGAATTTTTTCATGAAAGCTTCTGATGTGCTTTCTGATAAGAATGCTACTCCTGGTAGTGGGGTAGTGCGCAAGCACTTTTTTTATTTTCTCATAGAGACGACGAATAAAAGTCTATGAAGTTTTTCTGAAGCACTTCCCCTCCGAATTCTTAAAGAAAGTGGGTGTAAACGGGGGAGGGAAGAGAGCCAACCAAATAGAAGGATTTTTATTTTTGCTTTAAGGAAAGGCCAAAAACTTTCTTCTACGCACGCTTTCCCTTTTTCTACACTTTTCTGTTCTCTTTTTAAGAAAGGAACGCAGTCTTTTTTCAACAATTTTCTTTCTCCCCTCCCCCTTCTTCCAAGGCTTAGGCTGTAACACGAAAAGATTAATCATTTGGGGAGACAGAGCTTCCCATCCATAATGCTTTTTCACACAATGCACACTGCACTAGAGCTAGAAAAAAGACGCCTCCAACCTAAAAAAAATGCTTACATTGCCCACGTTCCATTGCCCCGGGACCATCACCATCACCGGCATCACCCATAAAATCCGAAAAATGCACTCATTTCTTTCTGACGCAACTTGTCTATGACATTGACTACCCCAACGCAGTCAACCTTCCACAGTGTAAAAAAATACCCAAAACAACATCATCATCCATAAAAACGGTTCACTATCTCTCCCCATTTTTTCGCTCTCGAATCCTCCCTCTTCTCCCATATTTTCTGCCTGCATCTATCCTCCGAAAAAATAAGCTTTTTCCACTCTTTTTCCTACCAATCCATTGCACCTATTCCCTGCAGTTTTTCTTCAGCTCTCAGCGAGCGAGCATCATCATCATACCCAGTTTTTTTTTGTGAAAGTGTGGAGAGAAAGTGAAAAAAAATACGGGAAGAGGAAAAATCCAACTTTTTTTATCATTCTGCTCCTTTTTCCAGAAAAAATTGCATTTTTCCCAAGGTTGATGATGGTGGAGGTCGGAGGTGTATGGAGTTGGGATAGCTTTTCAATCTGTTTACGTACTTAAAATGGACATATATGCAAGTGTTGGTTCTGCTTGTTTTTGTGCTCATCCGACTGAATATACAGCGGTAGTCCCCAATTCTGCTACGTTTACTTTGCTGACCATCATCATATTTTTTTT
>JAHZND010005805.1:0-10772 GCA_027744115.1 Acrocyrtus sp. NNG-2020
TACTTGTAATTAAAAAAGATAACCGAGAGTCCACTCTCTTCCTTTCTCCCATTCCATCCCTGGCCAAATTATGCTTTTTTGTCAGTAGAGCTGCAGTAGCCTGACATTTTGGAACGATTTCTGTTGTGAACAAGTCGCCTTCACTCTATAAATCACTATCGTCATCATTTATAAATATGGGAGTACTACCGCTCCCCACCTGTACAAAGAGGGAACCATGAAAAATTGTTTTTCCACTCAGACAATGCACCCATTTAGATAATTTGCGGTTTTCGTAAATGTCATGCACCCACTTCATTCAGTTCCTCGCTATCCCTGAAATTTTATTGACTTTCGGCAGCTCTTTTTTCTACTGCGCTATACAGCAACTAATCATTTTGTCATCTTTATTTGGGGCTGGATTGAATTTTTTTTATCAGTGAGTAATTACCGTAATATTTTATCAACTCCAAAGAAAAAGGAGAAACACCTTTTACTAAAAAAACCATTGTAATTTTTTTTGCTATCGTAGAAGAGTGCAGCAATAATAATATTTTTTTATGAAATGCACCATATTCTGCCCACAACAGAGCCCTGCAAAATTAGTTGTTCAGCTGATCTGCAGATATTTTTTTCTGCAAAAGGTAACTGATTCGAAAGAGCGATAATAAAAAAAAGCAGCAGCTGTTACTACTATAAACTACTACGATAGTGCACTTTTTGCTGCTGATGATCGGCCATCGAGCATATTATTCAGTACACGTTCTTGAAAGTTGTAGCAGAGGACAGGAGTCATTCTCCATTTATTGCATGTTCTCTGTTCTATGATAAAAACAGTAAAAATCTATACTAGCTTGTTAAATATTGAATAATAATTTTGGGGGTAGGAACACTGCCTACATCATGATGAATATCTACTAAAATACAGGGCAAGACCTTTACTGCAAAAATGTATTTTTTGTGGTCCTGTTCTTCTTGATCTCCCAGTGCATTCCAATTCGATCTTGGTTGCAGACGAGTGCATTGTAAACATGCACAGATTTGATATTGATTGTCAAGTTTACTTTCATTTATGGCCATATCTCCTAAGAATAAAAAAAATTATATAAATTTGTGATGCTGCCATGTATGTTTATCGAATAAAAAGAGGGAAACAAATCAGTTCAATGTTTTTATATTTTTTTCAAAAATAGTCCTGCTACGATACACTCATTTTCTCGTAACACGATTATGCACGGCTATTAGCGCGTACTCAATACTGTTTTTGATGTTGTCTTATCATGATAAAATAATTCATATGTGGCAGTGGCACCAGTATAAATAATGTCAAGTGTTTATCGTGATCGTTTATAAGATCAGTTGTAGCTGCTATATATAAATATCTCTGGTTTTTTTTGGCATTCTTCACTTTTTTTCCAAGGCAGAATAAATAATTAGAAATGGAGTGGCGATTTTTATTTTCCTTTGAGAAAAAAAATTATATCAGAAAAATATGTGGCTCCTTTTATAGCCAGCAGAACTCATCAATTTTGCTCAAGAAAATTCGGTGATTGATAGCACAGGTATGAGTGTCTGGCGAGGGTGACCACAGCGCATAGGCCTGGCGGACATTATATTTTTGCTGGGGCCAATATCGTCGCTGTCGCAGTAGTCCCCAGCTGTTAGTACCATTTCAGAGAAGCAGAAAGCGGCAATACGTACAAAGTTAATTTGTTTTTTGACTTTGACAGGTGTAAAGACGTGAGATAACTGCGGCATTAAGAGGGGGCCTTAGAATTTCATTAAAATATCATCACAATTCTGTCAATCTATTTTTATGCTGAAATGGATAATTTTTTTGAGGTAAAAAAATTTATGCGTAATCATTCCATATTATATAAAACGCGTAAATTACCACACACGGCCACTATTTGTTCAACGCATGATTTTGGCTGTCGGACGGCAGCAATTTTTTATGCCGATTGGGGTACCTACGTAATCTACAACTGGTTGGGAATTAATGGACAATGGAAATAATATAAAAATGCCTACGCAGACAATATAATTATGCTACTTTTCATGGCTGTCGGACAGCAGCAATTTTTTATGCCGATTGGGGTACCTACGTAATCTACAACTGGTTGGGAATTAATGGACAATGGAAATAATATAAAAATGCCTACGCAGACAATATAATTATGCTACTTTTCTTGACATTGTTGTTCTAATTGTTTACGATCCGCCGTGACAATTAGTGATGATGCCAGTAATAACCGAGTCGATAATGACTTTTCTTTGTTGGCGGTAGTGAGAATTGGCAGAGAGAATCGCGTAAACCTGACTATTTCGCACAGCGTGTGGCCACGAACTCCTTCTTCTTCCCGCGAGACTCTCTAAAGCCGCCATCGCCATACGCACAGAAAAGTGATTAATAATTTTGGCAGTTAGGAAAGTAACTAAAAATGAAGAGATGATGATTGTGTAGGCACAACACAAAAAAGCTCCAATTAAGTTGTCATCTTCCCCACTCTCGGCATTCAATTTTCAGATAATCACGAAAAAGGCACGCACAACGTATTAACTCTTTTTCAAGTGCACTCTTCCAATCTTCTTTTCAGAAAATTGTTGGAATCAAAAAAGTAAAAATTGTTAGGAGTAGTGATTCTCGGTCAAATGTTAATTTTTTAGTCACGATTAACTTATTGAGACTCATCATCACTACCTACCTGTAATTACTGTGCATTATCACCATTAATCCTATTGTGATTACTTGGAACGAGCAAGATCATATAATAATGGACAGGTCCATCTATTAACTTTATTACTTCATTGCACACACTCTGTTACTTTTTTTGTCAATTGCGCTTATCTTATCCTGCAAGATGCGGCAAAAAAGGAAAAACAGACATTCCCAAAAAGATTTAATTTTATTTTATCTAGCTGTCCTTTCTATTTTGACTTAACAGATCAACATATTTTCTACTCTATGAAATTTGCGTTTTTTCCAAATATCGCTGTTATTGGACTATTTGGACATTATAATCATGGTTATGATATGATGACGGAGCATCATCGCATCGTTTTGTTTTAGTTTACTGTAAATGGCCAAAGGTTGAGCGGAGAGATGTTAGATCGTGACCTTGCTTTTCACATATTTTCTTAGATGGTTGCGTGAACGTGTGCTAGGGTACGTGTGTGCACTTCTATCTGCAATCCACAAACTCTGAAAAAGAGTGACAGTGATCCTTTTAAAAATTGCACTTTTTTCAAACGCTTTATTATTACCTATGCATTATTAATAGCGATGGACTTACTGTGCAAGGTACACACACATTCCATTTAGAAGGTGTACCAGTGTACGTGTGCAGCTTTTTACCTTAACTTACTTTTTTTTAGATGGTGAACATGTTTTCCTCCCAATTTTAGAATGCATAACATCTCCCGACCGACATAAAAATTGAGGGGAAGGAATCAAATTATTGGATCATCTTCACTTTTTGACGTTTTTTAGCTAGTTTAGCTTGCATTTCTCCCATTTTTCATTACCACTTTTTAAGAGATCACTCACCCTCTTTGGCAAGAGAATTGAATTGAAATTTTTTTAAAGTCATTTTTTTCATGAGAATGGGAATTCGTTTTTTTTGGAGGAACGCATATTTTTAGAAGAGAAGATGGGTTTGATGTGCTAATTGAAAAATGAAGAAATGAGAGACGACACCCACAGCAATCACGCTAAGTGCCGTCTCTCGATTACTGTGTCAGGCAAGTTTTTGATACTTTTTTTCTAATTTATACTTTTTATGCAAGTGAGTAAAAAAAGTAGACAGGGAATATTTTTTTCTATTTATGTATACAGCTCAGTCGTTCACTTTGCTTGCGTACGTTTATTCTTGCCTTGTCCTCCTTCATTCTTTTTTTAAGAATATAAAAAAAAGATTTTTTCAATCTTCGCATACACTCTCAGACACAGATAAAATAGTGAGTGGAGGAATGAATTGCTTATAAATGCAGCTATAAAAGTGTCCATTACTTTCCCTTTCAATAGCCAGACACTTGGCTGCATTTTTGCACTAGTGTAAAAAAAAGCAATAATAAGCTGAGCATTTTAAATTATGTGAATTGAATGGGATGGCTACGCTGTAAAAGTTCGATTACATAAAAAATCTACGCACCACAATCCTTCCCGACAATAATAAACCGATTAAATTTTAGCAATGCATTTTCATTCCCACATTCATAATGTGTCATCGCCATTAAATTTATTAGGTTTGAGAAAATGCATTGTCATCATCGTCATCATCACTGCAGCGTCATCAAACTGGGCACTCACTTTTTTTTGTTCTTCTTAGGCAAAACCTGCACAATTAAATCATTTCCTTTCGTGTAATATTTTTTTAGGAGGACAAACTTGACACTTTTATGGGAACAAGAAAGCCCATATTTTATTGTCCTTTTTAATTCTTCTGAAAAAAGTAACAATTCAAACAATTACAATTTCCATAGGGTAGCTCGTAAACACAGCACTTATTAACTCTGGTAATTATCTTTAATACAGTAGCTGGGACAATTAAGTGAGTTTTTTGTCTGATTTATGTAGGTAGCAAAAAGCTAAGTGTGTATGGACATTTGGCTGTACCTACCGCGGCGGGTTATTTGATAAATTGTTGGGCGACCATTTTATAGGAGATGTGGTTAGCAATGAACCAAAATGAAAAGCGGAAAGAGTCACTATACAAAAAAAGCAGTCATTTTAGTAATGAAGTGAAAAAAATAATGATAATCTATCACACAAAAATATTGTTTTTTGGTGATTGGTGACGGTTATAACCTTAAAATAAACAATAAACAGAGGTACAGCATAATCCTTAGAGGAATCAGAATGATTTTCATTTGAGCCCTTTATATACCATTCATTTGTGTAAATGTTAAATGAGGGTAAATGATCAAATTAGGTAAATGAATGAAGTAGACTCCAGTTGAAACTTTTAAGCATAAATATAATATTTCGCTACATTTATTACTTCATTTTAGAAAGGATTTTGCTAGGACGGCTTCGTGGTCCAGTGGCACCTACTCGGGGCGGCTACCTAGGTTTGCGTTGCGGTATCTCCGCAGCGTGGGCTGCCGCTAACCTGTTCCGGGCATTGTACTGTGGAGCAGTTTGCCAGTATGGGCGCGCGTAACATGCTGGTTTGAACTATAGGGGCTGCCCTGAGGCATAGGACTGTGTCGGGGATTCAATCCCAGGCAGGGCCGTTGAATTTTTTGTCATTTTGATTTTCAATCTCTCAATTTCAGCGAAAATTTAAAGTAGAGCAGTTAGAGTCAGTGATAGTTTATTTTCAGAACTTGAATGAACTTCAGAACTTTTGATGCAAGAAACTTTTCTCTAAAAAAGACGAAAGTCAAATTTGTAACTAGGAATTTCAGTTGTAGTCTAACGCAGACGATTTTACTTCCTAGAAAAACCCGATCTCGATAAGGGAAGAAGAAAACACGAGCAAACAAACTACCGATAAGTAAGCTCATGTCATAAATAGCGCTGACGTTCTCACATATTTGCCAGAACATGATCCGATCGCCTGCCTACTCCTAATAGGATATTAGATTTTATTGTTATTGAACTTAAATTGAGAGCTGCCGTCATAACTTTATATTAACAAGACAGTATATTTTTTTTAAATAGCGAACCGTTTATGACATTATTTCGTAGAAAGTGAAACCGGTTGTTGTTTTTTCAGTTTAGGTTGTAGTGCAACATGAACATGTAAAGGTTATTATGATCACACACGGAGCATCGATACCTTCAGAGATTGATGCCATTGCGATGAAGTATCGAGGAAAAATAAAGACCGAATCTCATTTAAAAATAAAAAAAACTTGATACTGGCAGTGCAGCAATATTAACTGAAAAAATTTGCTATAGTCGTGCATAATTTTTTTTTCGAAAGCTGTTGCATTGCCATTGCAAATTTTATATTGGCTGGTGCTGGTGCTGGCACTGGCACTCAATATCAAGTTACCTCACAGTGATCCGATCCTTAAAAAAACTAGACGCGTCTGTTTGCAACTTTTCGCCGATAAAAAGTGTGTATGCAACCATTTGTAGAAACTGATTAGATTTGACGGTTGTAGTATGGTGACCAGACCACTGGGGGACATGACCAACCAAAAGACGATACACGAGAAAAAAAAGTTGTTGGCTTCAATTGCGCAATACGACTTGCTCTTCCATATCTTATCCTCTGTAGGATCACTGCATTTCACACCATTTTCTGCAGTTATCAAATGAAATGGTGATAGTTAACAATGTACGGTCGACGGTCGGTTTGTCTCTGTCCACTTCAATTTCATTTTTAGTGTGGTGTCCTTTTTTAAAAAAATGAATATCTGGAGATATCTGCACAAGCAGAGCTGTCAATTCTAAAGAAAAATGAGCTGAAATGCTAGAGGACAAGTTGAAGTTTGGCTTGGCTAGGTAGAAAAGAAGATTTCATGATGTTGCTGGTCAATGACTATGACATTTGCACATTATTGCGAATATATTTTTTTACATAATGCACTTTTTGCATCACAATTATTTTTTTTTGGATTAAGTGCATCCAGAAGTGGAGTAGGTAGTAGAAACTACATCAAGTTGATCTCAACGAAATTACACGTTTTTACAACAATAATCTGTAGCTAATTAGAGTCTTGCTGAACAGTTTATGTCAGCAGGTCAACGCTTGCAGATTAATTGCAAAGTGCAGTGTGTAAGTTTAAAGTGCACGCTGTGTAAAATAGAGACATGATTAATGATCACGTTGTAAATCACCTCATCATCGTTATTTCTTGGAGACTTACGACTTACTAAGAGTTACCTCATTCCAAAAATTTCTTGACAGATTCCCATCTCTCTCTCCCTCTCGCGTCTTATATTATTCATCTGCTGCACTCTGCCATAAATTATCACGTTTCACGTACACTTCTAAAAAATTATGGATTTGCCAAATTCATAATTACTTTTTTTTATGCCGTGGGCTGTCAGACTTAAGCAGTGCTAAACACATGAACAGTAATTAATGAGGCGAGCACTATTCTTCTGACATGAGACGAGACTAAAACATTTAAAAGTTGCATAATCCTTACTTTTTTTAGTAGTAAATTAATTAGCAACCTATAAAAACACTTAATATTCTTTTAGCAGGTAAACAAGATCAGATCTTAATCAGGCGAGATTTAACACTGTTACGCACGCTTTGCCAACCAGTAAACATCGTTAGCATTAGCATCGTTTTTTGTTCTTGGCCCGTGTAAAAAAACAAACATAATTCGAGCCTTTTAGCCAATCTCAATCTAGGCGCATCTTAACTTTGAGTGAGCAAATGTGCAAACAAACCGTCTGAATGGTTATCGCGATCTCACACCTTCTTCTCTGAAGAAATTATCTATTGTTCCATAATAGTTCGCTCGCTGTACAGAATACCTTTTTCCTATTATTCTTACCCAATTTTCGTTACCACAATAGCAAGGAAAGCGCACTTGTCCGCATTATTAGCGCAGATGGGGAATGTTGCTGCATTCAAAAAAAATCTGCGAATTATCTAATCTCCATTAAGCATCCTATTTAAATAATAACAATCAACACGGTTGATTAAGCAATTCGAGAAATATTTGCTTTAACAAAGAAAGTCTGGCGTTTACGCAACTTTATTTTTTATTGTTAATCATCATTACCATTATCACTACCACCCACTCATATAATGAAAAGGAGTTTTTTGAGATGAATGCGAAATGTTCTTTTGGTTTTTTTCAAAATTAGCCTAAAAGCAACCAGCGCAGCCCATGCTCCTACTTTAAATGCATAATCATAGTCCAATTTGAGAGAAAAAAAACAAACAAAGGAAGTTCAACGTTTACGCTCAATTTACATATAATTCTTGTCTCTCGTAATAAGCATTTTTATTTAGCTCATCTGATGATTTAAGGGTGGGCATTTTTTTACAACCAATTTCACTGAAAAAACTATTTTTCAAAATTTTTTACCTTCTTTTATATGGAATGACTAACAACGGATAAATGAGCTGCATTATTACAGTTACGCAACGAAACTGTCCTTTCGATTGTCTTAACAAAATAAAGTTTTTAATTTTTCTCCCAGAAAATCGTTCTTTTTTGTTTACCGGCTCACCTCCTTCCTTTGACTTTACTGCTTTTTGGCCTAAAATGCATAATTTTTACTGCAAATTTATGTTTATGAGAAAACAATTCTGTAATACGATAAGGTATTGCGTTTCATTCTGCCGTTTTTTTTGCAACAGTGCACTTCTCTATCGTCTCTGTTATTCTGTTACCCTTTAGCCCGCACTGTTATTGCTTTCGCTTTTCACAAAAAAATGATAAAGGGCCATTTCTTCCCTGTGCTTTTAAAGAAAATAAGGTAGGGCACAATTTTCAAAATGTGAAATGGGTAAAAGAGCACGTTCTAATAACTGATGCAGATTTTTGCTTTAAAATGCAACAAAAAAATCAGGTTATTTTTCATAACTATTTTTTTTGCAGCCGTCCCCTCATTATAGTGTTATTGTAATACAAATGACCTGAATCAATCATGTCAACCAAGACCAAGCAGGTTAAAAAAGAGTAAAAACTGTGCTTGCTACAGTATGTTGGTCAGTTTTTGGCCAGTAGTGCGGCTATAGAAAAAAATGGTTTTTCGAAAAACGATTCTCTCTCTGCTCATAGTGCTCATCACTAAACAGTAGACATTTTAACGATGGAGATGGAACAAAAGAGCTGATTACTGCAATATTCCTGCAATTTACATAGAAATTCTTTTTCCTTAAAAAATTGCATTCTTCTGCTGAGCCGTTAGCAAAATATCCATAGAGCACACACAAACACACGTACGTACACACTCCCCTATCGACTAGGCATATCTCCGTTACTGTAATAGACTTAAAGGCGGCAGTAGTCTCATGAAATGATAATAATCGCGAAATAATAGTTGCATATTACTGCAATCTGCCTGCAGCAAGCACGTTCCTGTTGGTTGTGTGGTGTGGGACGATGATTATTTATCGACCACTCANTGTGGTGTGGGACGATGATTATTTATCGACCACTCATTGTCAGTCCCCATCCCTTTTGCTGATTGTTGCACTGGCTATTATTAAACCTGATTCGTTTTGGTTTTCGCATTTTCCAACATGTCCCGTAGAAATATAAAAAAAATGCTTGTGAGTTTACAGCTGTCCCTATCTACACCCAACACCCTACACATATACTGCTGCAGATATTGACGAAACGGTCAGAGCTGTAAAAATATATGCAAGTGACAATATAAAAAGGAGCAAGTCGCACCTTTATATGAGGTGAACCCATTAAAACAGCGGTAATTGAAAACACATCAATTTTCTCTTCAGTCTTTACGATTAACAATAAGTGATGACTTCAGCTGTGCTATTGATTCACCAAGCAAAAAAATACTATGTTTTTCCTGTTGTCTAATCATAAATAACAGGGATGGATATTATCAATACTGTATAACAATGCAAGAGCAAGAACAAGAGAATAGGTATATATTTTTTTCCTTGTCTGTCTCTCCGTCTACTGTGTGGCAAGCAGGTAGCGAAAAAACGTTTTATTGTAGAATTGACAATGATTTCTATTTTGAAAAAAAATCGCACAAGAACAAGTCCGTGAACACAATGAAAATGAAATAATAAAAAGGTAAGTGAACTATGATTTGTAAGCTCTGCTGAATGAAATAAATCGAGTTGCACTAGAAGAGTATAGTGCATAGGCTGTTAAAAGGATCTCTTTTTTAAGAATGCAAACATATTTACTGTCATATTATTATTTTGAAAAAGTCATGTAGTGCAACTCATACGTACAAAAAAGGACCGCTGCTGGCATATTATATATCGTGGTGGGGAGAAAAGTGCATAAAATGTATAAATTGGGATAGTCCATTCATTAAAAAAAAGTAGTGATTCGTATCGTGGCGTGGTGGCATATGACAAATGGCGTATTACGGAATATTGCAATAATTTGCAAAAGTTGCGAGTTATTGCGAGTTGCACTGCAAAATTTCAAAATTGCATATAGGTTTTAGAATTGGAGAAGAGTAAAATGTAAAAAAAAATGCTGAAGCATTTATTCCCACCGGGCTCTTGTAGTCTCGTATCGCTTCGAATTATTAGCTCGAAGGAGCAAAACAGAAAATGAAATGTGTATATTTCTGTTATTGCAAATTTAACAAAAGCACACAAGGAGGAGATGAATTTAAAAAAGCGCTTGGGTGAAATAAACGAGCTCAGTTGAATAATAACAATGCTGCTATTGCACACTATGGCTATGCATGTATGCGTCCCTTCCCATTTAAATAACTTTATTGGCCAATTTGCCATCATCATTGTTATCTTCTTCCAAGAGGTGCATAAATAATCCATTTAAAAAAAATGAGCGGTGCAAACTGGCAGACACTGCTTTACTTTTGCATTCCTACAAAGTATTTTACAATTTGTAGCAGCCGCAGCCGCCGCGACATAATGTCTAGGCTGAGCTCCAACAAATCCATTAAAATATTCTTGTCTCAAGATATGAGCATATATGAATATATGCCTATTACACTGTATTACTTGTGTGTCGTTTTGTAGATTGTAGTAGTGTACTTTTGCGTGGACAAAGTCGATTCCAGTTCTTTCCTGTTTTTGTTCGTTTGTTCGTCCACGCATTCCTCTCTAGTTTTCTGTTAGTCGTTCGGCGGCAGCCGTAGAGTAGAGTTCTAACTCCTCTTTTTATTTTGTCAGTTAGTCACTTGTAGCCATTCG
>JAHZND010005806.1:0-10379 GCA_027744115.1 Acrocyrtus sp. NNG-2020
TTACCCCACAAGTGGAATTTTTTTTGTACGAAATGCAATCATCTAGAACTATCATCAAATAAGCTAGTAAATGAATTGACTTGAGTTAATCAGAATTTTTTTATGTTGTAGAGGCAATTATAGTTTTCCCGCTTTTCAAATCATTTGCAGTATACATAAAACGCTAATGTTCTGTTCTTAAGTTGTTTACTTGCCGGAGAAAAAAACAGTCACCGTGTATAGGTATAGTGTGTCGTGTGCATTTGGGTATGATTAGAAAAAGCAGTCCGCACGTTTTACTTTCCTCGTAGAAGTATTTTTTATATTCCTTTCTTTTCCTGTTATAGTCACTCACTTTGCTCTTACTTCATCACAGTTTTCTCATCAGTTCATGCATGACAGAAAAAACTTGTGAGATTTAGTAGAAGTGGAAGTTTTGTGTGTGCAGATGAATTCTTCTGTATTTCCCGGTAAACTTGCAGAGTTATGCACGTCCCTAAAGGAAATATGGATGGTTAGATAGTGAGTAGGAAAGGAAAAAAAGGTAGCTTTCGAGCTTTTGTTTTTTTATTCTAGGAAGTGCGTGAGTGGTGCAGGAGTAGATTGTAGTGGTGGCGGGGAGTAGTTTTATAGATGAAGCTTTTCTCCCGTTTTGTCTCAATTCCCAGAGGATACGGAGTACATCGAGTTTGGAATGGAGCTATGCCTACTTCTCCTGCTGTGTGAGGGAGGAAGTGAGAGATTCTCATCTCAGATCATCAAGAAAGTGTCATGTTCGCATAGATCATACACATTCTCCAACGGATTCTCCAGATAATAGAATGTGAGGAGAAAAAAAGGAACGTTTAGTTTTTTTCCTGGGGAAGGAAAGAAAGAATGCTTAAATTTCTCTCCTTCGATTTCATCCAGTGTTGGTTTGTAGATTGTCATTTAGTTACCAACGACTTTTCTCCTGATTTGGGAGTTGGAGCGACGACGAGGAGGTGAGCAACGGAAAAATAGGCGCGACGGCTTTACCATTCCCGATATTATTTATGTTGGAGCATTGCATTGCTTTTGGGACATTTCTCTGAGGAAAACCTTCCGAAAATTGGAATTTTTTTTTCTGCTCCACTCTCCTATTTAGTTTGACAGTACTTCATTGAACAACAACTATTATTTTTTGCCAGTTCTTTTTCTTCCTTTTTTTTGGTATTATCAGGATGCAGTAAGCAGTAGAGTGATAAGGGTATAGTATAAAAACGTGCATTTACTTTAGCAGTCACGTGGAGGTTGAGGTTACAGGTTTGTGAAGACGGGAAGAGAACAATTGATCGGTGAGCTAAGGATAAAGTCAGAGTAATGCTCATTCGGGGTTTCCGGGTGCAACTTATTTTTTTCTCATTTTTTCAGGTGGCATAAGATTAACTTTTGTATTTATGGCCTCGTCCCTTCTCCTCCTGATGACTTTGTTAGGGTGGCAGTTTTATCATGGGGAAATCTTGCTGGAAATTGGTTTGGATTGCCAAAAAAAAAGAAAAAAAGAGAAAATCATTGCTACGGCTAAATTGAATGCCAAAATATTATGTAGCAAAAGATCAGAACTCAGAGCTGTAACCGTTATAGCAATACAATTTTTTACATTAGCCGTAGGAAAAATTGTGCCGCAGTGCGAATAAATGAGCAAAAAATCTAATTATGTTTGATTTGCTTCAAAAATTATTATGACAGTTATTACAAAATTTTTTTCTAAATGAGATGGCTTTTCATTTAATTTTAAAAACATCTATATATTGCTTAAAAATCTGTTTCGAACACTCTAGTCACTAAAATATGCCAAAACTAAGCTTACTTTAATTATATGACAGTTATTACTAAATTTTTTTCTAAATGAGGTGGTTTTTCATTTAATTTTAAAAACATCTATATATTGCTTAAAAATCTGTTTCGAACACTCTAGTCACTAAAATATGCCAAAACTAAGCTTACTTTCAATTTATAAAAAGATTCGACTAAGCGAGAAAGAATGACATCCGATTTACAAAGTTAGTAAAACTCGCTTGAAAAAATAAATCCTATTTATTTCCACAAATTGTCTACTGCAGAGGCTGTTCTGAGCTCTGAAAAATACTCAAATAAACATCTCCAGCAGAAATTAGAAAATTTCCTGATTGCGCAGCATGATGACTTGAAATATGAGGGACCAAGTAATTTTCACTTTGCAAAAGTCACGTCCTCCTAGCAGAGCCATAAAGATGATTATTAAACAGGGAAAATCGTATTAACTACGCAAACGAGTCAGCCACCACATAATATTTTCAAAATATGGTGAAAAAAGTGCCCAGCCCACTGACAACTGCTATTAGTTCAGTTCAATTTACTATTCCATTAGATTTTTTTTAGAAATGAGAGAAAGTGAGTTGATTGCTGTGAGAGCTGAGCACACCACAAAGCGATTCAGTTTGTCATCATCAACCAACATCGTCACCAGCACCGTCATAAGCATCATATTTTATATGTTTGGGTTTATTGTGCTGGAATACTATACCCGTTTTCGCTCCCAGAACGAGAGCACATTTTGCAAACTCATCCTTGTGCTATGCTCTCCCTGTGCTATTTCGAGGAGACCATTTCACATTTTTCCAATTTCTTCCCTCTTCTATTCCAATCACGTACAGTTGGCTCTGTCGTTTCCGTCTTTTCCACCTCTGTTTCCCTCTCCTTCAACTTTGAGTGATATTGCTGGAAGCTTTATTTTGCCTGTTGGTGGTGGAAGCGGTAGTCAAGCAGTATTTTTCCAATATGGTCGCATCCGCATCATAATCCGAGCAAGTTATAGCTATGAAATGGATGTACAGTTATATTTGGTCTTATAAGTTTGGATTATGATTTGAGCAGATGGAAAAATTTGGTGGCACAAAAGAAGCCAGAAGACTACGATGAGGGGAGAGCACTGGAAGTAATCTTTTAATACTAATACATCTCGTGTCCGGCATTATTAAGGTGGCAGGCCAATTTGGAAAAAAATAACTGCGTAGATTAGTTTTTTTCTGAGGGAGCAACAGCAGCAGCACTCGTCGTTACTTATTAGGGAAAAGTTCAATTTCCTTGAAACCGGAAAAAAATGAAAGAGCCTTGGACGACTTCATAGAGAAAAAGACCGGAGGGATGTCATCCGTCCATTTCCTGTAAAATAATAGTGAATGAAAAGGGACAATGCAATATGTGTAGTGTGCACGTGAACAGAAAGGGAGAGGAGGAAGGAGCAGACATAAATCGGAAATTTAGAGAAAATGGAAAAGCAGACACACAATGTTCGGATGGGGCATGTTAGTTCCTGTTATTTGAGGCGGGCATTTGTAGATTTAATACAGTACTATTTTTTTGGAGGAAAAAAGGAGTTCTTGGAAAGGGACGCGTCCTCTGATTCCCCCTAATTCAGGGGGTTTGGCTTACATTAGTCTTTTTAAGAGTGGACTTCATCCGTTGTTTATGTCACAATACAATAGTGTCTACTTCACTGAAAAAGACTCCTATTCATTCTGCTAAAATACCGTAGGCGGCCATTCTCCGCTCTCTCTCTCTTTTGTTTCGGGAGAAATGTACTCGACTACAGATCCATTCCCTTTTCATTACCGAACTCGAGATGATCTGATCACAACCACACCATCATCAGTTTTATACGATGAGATGATCATTGAATACTGTTGGACTTTTTTTTGGGCTAACAGGGACACGAGCCGGGGATTAAGCTTAAATATATGTTGAGAGCAGAGAAAAAGCAGAGAAAAAGCGGAGAAAAAAAGGAAAACAGGATGGAAGTAGAAAAGTGATGTCGACAAGTATCTAATCAAGGGGAAAATAGAAAAGGCTCAAACTATATCGTTTCTTCTTTGACTACCTTGTCACTTTTCCAAACACATCTACAAACTATTAACAATTATTTAATTTTTTAAAAAAAATTATATTGACGTTTTAGTCAATCATTTTGTTTGTTATTTCATGCAAACTTAAATTGACTAGGGTTAGGTATTTATTTATCACAGAACAACGAAATGTAATAAAAATTGAATTCTTTGTTTCAGCGTCTGCGGTGGACGGATCAGTTTTTAATCATGACGAGGATCAATCGGGAACACATGGGGGAATACATGTGCATTGCGGATAACGGTGTTACTCCGTACAGACAAAGGAATTTCATCGTGGAAGTTCATTGTAAGCTTTCATAGCTTTCCCAACTTTTCAAATATATTTGTGATGTGCACAGTCTTTGCAAAATGATACATATTTACATGATGATGTTTGGCATTCATGGGTTTTGATGGTGGAGCATAAATTGAATTTAAATTTAAGTAAGGTTACTTAAAAAGTGTGCGCGTGTCCCGATGGAAGAATGTCTTTTCTCCTTGCCAAGAAAACAATTTTTATTTAACCAATTCACCACACGACATGAAATCTATTGACAGAAAAGCTATCATTTTTTTTGTGTTTTCCCATGCCACTGTGTCATAAAACCACATATATTTTCATTAGAAGGGTAATCCTCTGGAAATGAAGTTCCTTTTGGATGAAGTACTGCCTTAAAAATGACTTCCTGAAAATCCCACAGAGCCAAAATTGCGACTGTAGTATTACCACTTCACGCTGCATTGAATTTTCTCCAAAGTCCCCGCAAAAAAAGTCCTTCTCTTTTGGTCCCCATTTAATAAACACGTAGCGCTCGTGCACGCCGGACGGGAAACTCGATCATCACAAAAATCCACACTAAATGTAATAATTCCCTTCCTGAAAGGACTCGGTTCACTGTATCTGTGCTGGCAGTAAAACCGAATTATGTATTTTATTAGGCCATATCACTCTCATATCAAATCTAATGGCTACCTTTCAGAGAGCCCTAGCAGGAAAGGTTTTGTCTCCGGTGATGTCCTGTGATCATATCGCATCTACATTTTCCCAGTCGAACTCTACCAGAAAGCTCCATTTCTCGTGATATATCCGGATGTGTATAAACCATGTCATTAAATAAGCCAATCCATAAAACATGAAGTTGAACGGAAACCTCTTATCGTGGTTTATACGTCTAATAATATAGTGGGAATAGCATCTCTCCAGACTCCAGAATATATATTTTTTTAAAAGATGCACTTGTACAAAGGCGCACATTTTTTTTCGATGCCAGGCCACTTACTACTACTCTCAACACATCACGATTCAATCACTTCCTTTCCCTTGCTCCCACACTCACCTTCTTGATCTCTGTAACTCATATAGGGGATCAACCAAAGAATCCGAAACCGGTGGTGGCAGCGGTGGAAAAAAAAGAGAAAAAAAGGAGGAGTAAGTAAGCCACCTTGCAAAAACACCTTTAGACACTCACTTTTTTTTCACCACGATAGTATGAAAAGACATAAAAAGCTTTTCATATACTTTTAGCATTTGAGGATATTCAATCCATTCGAGAAATCTCCTGCAATCCCTTGAGAGTTCTCCTTTCTTGAGCTAAAATTGAGGTTGTGGAGAAAGTAGTGTGGTGTGAGGGTGTGCGGTGGTAAATGGAAGGAAATGGTAAAGTGACACCGAGGGAGAGGGAGAGAGAGAAAAAAAGCCTCCTATATCTTATCATATTACAAGAGCGCACTTCAGCTCACACTTCATACGGTATTGAGACCCTTTTTTGATGCGATCATCTTTGACAGACTTTCACTTCCAGGTTTTGTGATGTTGTATTGTTGATTATAGGTACGATTTCGGCAAAGCTATGGGTTAGTGATGGGGCAAAGGCACTAAAAAAATGCGCTCGTCTTCCTCTTCCTCCCTAAGAATAACAAAAATGTAAGCTGCAAAATAGAGAAAAGCAGCTTTCCCTGACATTATTTGTTGTGTGATTCGAATTTTAAGAAAATACAAATTCGGAGGAAGTGAAGGATGTAGGGGAGAGAGGAAAGCTCATCGTGATTCACCTCAGGTGTCGTACAGATATAAAAAGCAATAAGAGTAGATTACGAATGGTGAAAGGAGGGAATGTCGATAATGTAGGGGGGAGAGGAAAGCTCATCGTGATTCACCTCAGGTGTCGTACAGATATAAAAAGCAATAAGAGTAGATTACGAATGGTGAAAGGAGGGAATGTCGATACCACACGGCGAGACTATGGAATCTTCATTTTAGATGGATCTGAAACAGTGGGAAAACAAAACATAAAAGTTGACGTGTATGGTGTATCCCTTGTTTATTTAGGAAACGGAGGGAGGCAACCACTCACAATTCCTTTACATACTGAATTAGCTTGTTGCAATGGGCTTCACATTCTGTTGCAATTTAAAGCAGATTGGAGAGATTTAACGAACTTTTTTTATTAAAATCTTAAGTCTTTTTTCACTAGTTTTCTTCTGCTAATATTTGCATGAGTGCTGTAATAAGGTACAACTACATTACAGCTCCTGCATAATTAAGACCTGAAGGCTGTGCTTTGCTTATACTGCACAAAAATGTTGCGTAATTCTAATTTGTTGCGAGATTGGGAATGGTCAGGGATTCAATTTATTATTAACGTACACGCTGGTAACATTTCGTAATCCCACGAGTTCCCATCGAGGCTAAATTTATCTAACGCTAACAGTTTTTTATTCATGTCAGTTTTTCAATTGCAAATAATGAAAACGAAATAAACTTCTGTTAGGGGAAAGTTGTCCTACTTCGTTTTATTAACTCTCCACTCTCCATTATTGCTATAACAGAAGGCGTATTAGGTATAAGGCATCCAAATTTTAATAACGCTTTTCTGTACAGATTTACAAGCATATTCCGCAAGAGAAGCGTTGTGACAGTGCAGAGATTTATGACTGGTTTTATAGTGGCTGTATTTAAAACTGAGTGTATAAATGGATAAGCTTCTTACTTTGTTTACGAATCTGGGAGTGTCATTTATTGCCTTCAGCGACATGCTACACTAAATTCTGCTTATAGTGTATTTCGTGTATCATTCTGGAAATTATCGTAAGTAAATAGAAACAAATTGGTTACTTTATGATGCAGTGAAGTGGGAAAATAAACTGCAGTAACAGGCTTTTTTGGAACAAAGCGCTTGAGAGAAGGTAGAGAAAATAAGGATTTTTGGAGCATATTAGCTCCACACCAATAACAGATTGTTGCCCTCAAAGAGTAAAGTTGTGTGCGGTGCAGAGACTCAATATTTTGTATGAAAGCTCTTAGGTATAAGAAGAATGCTGCTACAAGACTTGGGGTACTGCACAAGACAGAAAGTCAAAGTTGGAGTCGTTAAGATGAAAACTAAAAGCATTATGTAAGTTTGCGTAGAAAACGTTGAATTTATTTCCGTTCGCCCCACAACAAGTTCCGTTTAATGAGCTCATGCAAAAAACTCTGTGCTCAGCGGTAGCGTGCAGCCCATTTTACAAACATGTAGAGCCAATTTAATAAGAAAATTAATGCTGCAGTCTCTTCCACATAGCTGATTTAACTTTTTTTTCTCCCCTACGCACCACTATTCCTGAAACGTCGAAAGTATGGGAAAGAGACATTAATATTAATTATTACAAATGAGCACGAGAATATCTACGGAATAAAGTCTTTCCAAGATTAAAATTAATTAGTGGAGCACTTTTCCAGGAAAAAAGGGGAGGCGAAGGAGGGGAGTCGAGCAAAGCGCAGGAATTTAGATTGGAAGGCAAGACGTAAAAAATTAACTATTATTATTACATCGTCTCCTCATAACCTTCCCCCATTGCTGGAGATGCCTTTGGGAGACTCGAAGAGACGCGTGTAGTAAAATGGGAATATAATAGAGATAAGTTAAATGCTTGTAAAATTTCCACAGAAGAGACAAGGCTCCCACCCGCGAAGCCATCCCACCAAAATATATTATGCAATTTCATTGCATACTTTGAATACTTGAATGAGACGATGCATGACAATGCAAAAACTTTGAGAAGTGTCAAAGAGAAAAGAAAAAGGGAGAGGAAGTAGCAGCAAAATGATAAGAGACGGCGATGTGAATAAAAAAGAGGAGAATTGTATGAGGCGGTGGGGTGTCTCCTGGAATAACTGTGCTTGTGTCTGTCGCATGCACGCATAAATAAATGATTTTCTCATTCCTTTATGAGGGGGAGCATGCACATTCCACAGGATGCCTTTTTCCTTCCACCAAAGCCAGGTAATTGAGAAACGAGCAGTAAAGAGTAAAAGTGAGGAAGGGGAAGAAGAGGAGCATGCAAAACAGGCGCATTATTACACCAGCCTTATGTGTATTGCTTCCAGGTATTTAACTTTCTCCTGTCATTGTTCTCTTCCTCCCCAATAATGGAGAAGGAGAAGAGTGGCGGTGGCGTTCCTTACTTTTTTACTCACCCATCATCCCGCTTATCTTTTCCTTGCGTTTTAATGCAATAAACTTTGACTACTTCCCGTTTGTCTACACATGTTCTTACAGCAGTTAGTCCTCTAGTTAATAACTTTAACCATGAAACATGGAGCGGAACATGGGGAGGGTCGCGTGCCTATTTGTGTGGTGGTGTTACAAACCAAGGAGAGAGTAGTGAGACAGGAGTAATGTGGCGGTGGAAAAGACAACAGTTATTTTTACAATAATTATAACAAACGAGGTAATATATTCTGCCAGCAGGAGAGTTTTTTTCTTATTCTTCTTCTGATTCCAACCAGCATAGAGCCTCCCTCCTTCCTTAGTCGTCATGTAGGTACACTTTATGGCCTGAAAAAGGTAATGCCCTTTGTAATGTGAGCTGAGTAGACGAAAGGGGAAATGGGGAAAGTTGTGTGATTCATTTGCTTTCTCTCCCTTTCTTTATTCCGCTACTCATTCTCACTTTTGAATCCCATTTCTTAGAAAGTGCAAGTCTGGCAGGAGCTGAAAAAAAATGGTTAAGTGCTCTTTCTGCATTAAACATAGTCTGCCATTCTCGGAAACTACATACGTACCTATACTACGACGGTATGTGAAGTGCAGCACTGCTATTTTTTTTACTTGTACGCAAATATACAGGATTATTCTTTCCTAAAAATGTTTGTTTGGTGGGGTAGCTAGCTACCCATAGCTTCCAGAAAGTGAAAGGGAATAATAAATGGGAGCCTCACTAATAATATGCTAGCTGAGCTGGGGGAGGATGATAGCAGAAGTAATTTAATGTTATGTATATGGATGAGAGAAATTGCCGACAACAAACCGCAAATAAACAAGAAAGAAAATAGAGAAAAATATAATGTCTGCTATACGCGGATATAAGGTTTTTTTTTTAAAAAAAAATATTTTTTGTGGATATGTCTATGCAACGTCTTACTTGGCTTGCTTTCCTTCTAGATGTCTGAAGGAATGCGTAAAGTGTGAAAATTAATCTGACCCTTGCGTGTGCTTTTTCCTACTGAAAGCTAAGATCTGTTTTCATCCACTTCCTTAAAGTTGTTATTTACAAAAAGGCCAACTTATGGTTTGGCTGTCAGCAGTAATGTGCAGTACAGATCTTAAAAATACCGTTAATTTTTCACGAATGCACACAATGCAAAGTACCCATCATCTGTATTATTTACTATTTAACTTGAAATATTAAAAAAATCTGAACGGCGTTTTGAAGCGTAAGCAAATCTGCTATGTAATAAGTAGTAATTAGTGTAGTAAAAGCATTTGACTATTTTTGTAACTTTTGCAGTTCCACCAATGATTCGCATCCAAAATCAAATGATTGGCGCTAGTATTGGTTCTAAGGCTACGTTCGACTGTTTCATTGAGGCCTTCCCCCCGTCTGTGACTTACTGGGAGAGATCCGACGGAAGGGTGTTGGAAGGCACGGACAAGTACCATGTTGGATTTAAGGAAATGGGGCCCTACAAGGTTCGAGTTTATAATTAATAACAATAATAAGCTTTTTAACTCAAGGCTTGTGCAGTAATTGCTGATAAAAGGTTACTTTTGGTTGGCTATTTATGGGTAGATTCATATGATGCTGAATGTAACGAAAGTGTCCATTTCGGATATGGGTCGCTATCACTGTGTCAGTAAAAACGAGCTGGGAACTACTAAAGGCGATTTCACATTATACGGTAAAATGGAAGCTCGTTTTTTAAAAATAATTACACTTGTTACGTATAATAACACTCGTTACTAATTTTGAATTAATTATTTTACAGAAGTTGATCCCAATTTGGTTACGCCACCTCCGTCTGGAGGTGGAAAAGGAGTGGCTATTTATGGTCAAGTACGTCATAACATAAGCCATATTAATTCCGTGTATATTTTTAGGGTTCAATTCAGTTTTAAGACTCTCGTTTAATTTAGGTTCAACCTGAGCATGTTGATCTGGATGACTTATGCCCATCACCTCCACCCTGTCCAGATTGCCCTCCGCGAATCGAAACAGGACGTTGTAGATCTGGTGGCTTTGCACTACTTG